>PVJX010008056.1:0-67577 GCA_004027295.1 Dolichotis patagonum
AAAAATCAATGTTTTAGAGATTCCTTTGTGGAGATCTTTCATCTCTTTGATTAAATTTATTCCTAGAGTTTTGTTTGCTTGTTTTGTTTTGTTTTGTTTGTCTTTGGTAGCTATTGTAAATGGTATTTGTTTCCTGATTTGTTTCATTTAATTCGCTATCAGCATATACACTACTGATTTTTTAATGTTGATTTTTGAATGTTTAGTAACATTGCTAAATCATTTCCTAATTTTAATAGTGAAATCTTGGAGATTTCTATATACAGCATAAGATCATTTTATCTGCCAAAGGTGACAATTTGGCTTTCTCCTTTCCAATTTAATTACAGCTCATTTCTTTCTCTTGTCTAGTCCATAGGCAAAGACTTCTAGCACTGTGTTGAAAATGCTGAGTGTTGGTCTCCTGACCATGTTCCAGATTTATAGAGAAATATTAATTTGACTATTCAGTTTGCTAGCATTCTGTTGAGGATTTTTAGATCCACGATCCTCAGGAATATTTGCATATAGCTTTCTTTTCTTTTGTTATTTCTTTGGTTTTGTATCAGGGTGATGTTGACCTTGTGGAAAGAATGTGAAAGAATTCCCTACTTTCTACTGTTGCTTTCCTGCTGTGTTGTTCTGAAATCCTGTGTTATTTGCATTGTTTTGCTCCGATCTGTTTTGTTTTGCTTTGCTTTGTTTTACTCTCTATAAAATAAAAAAAAAAAACAAATTTTTGGAATAATCTAAGAAGAGGAATTAATTGTTTTTAAATGTTTTATAGAATTGGTCAGTGAAGTTGTCAGGTCTTAGACTAATTTTAGATGAAAATTTTAAATTACTGCTTTGGTCTCATTACTCAGTATTGACCTGCTCAACTTTTCTATTCCTTATGATTCGATCTTGGTAAGGTATATGTGTATAAGAATTTATCCACTTCTTCTAGTTTATTAAATATGTTGGGATAAAGTTATTTATAATAATCTCAAAAGAGCCTGAATAATTCAGTAACATCAGTTGTAATAACTCTTTTTTTCACCTCATTTTCTCTTATTCTATCTAACGCTGTCAATTTTATCTTTTCAAAATGTTAGGTCTTTGTTTCTATATTTTAGTCTATAATTTACATATTTATGCTCTGATCTTAATTATTTCTTTCCTTCTACTAATTTTGGGTTTGGTTTGTCCTTAATTTTCTAGTTATTAGAGAAACAATAATAAGTTATTTGAGGCTTTTCTGCTTTTTTTATGTACTAGTTAATTGCTATAAACTTCTCCCTTAGCACTGCTTTGCTGTGTCACATAAGTTTTGATATTATGTTTCCATCTTCACTTGTTCTAAGAGATATTTTAGTTTCCTTCTTCCTTGTTTAAGAGTAAATGGTTTGTTTTTGTGTGTTTTATCATCTGCAAAGTTTTTGTCTTTTTTTGTTTGTTTTGTTTTGTTTTGTTTTGTTTTGTGTTTTTGAGACAAGTTATCTCTATGCAGTTCAGTCTGGTCTTCATTTCACTTTGTAGCCCAGGCTTGTCTCAAACTTTCAACTATATCCTCTTGCCTCAGCCTCCTGAGTGCTGGGATTACAGACATGTGTCACCACGCCTGGCTTTTTGTTATTAATTTTCCTCTTTACTACACTATATTCTTAAAAGATACTTGCTATGATTGCATTTATTTGTGGAAAATAGTTTTATGATGTACCATATGAGCTCTCCTGGAGAATATTCCCTGTACCGTTGAAAAGAAAGTGTATTCTTTAGCTGTGGTTGAAGTATACTGTAAGTGATTGTTAGGTACATTTGTCTAAGGGGCATTTGCTGTTTCTTCATTGATTTTCTTTCTAAATGAGCTGTTGATTTCTCAAAGTGGGGTATTAAAGTACCCTACTATTACTACATTGCATTCTATCTCTCCTTTTAGGACTATTGATATTTATTTTATATGTTGGAATGATTTGATATTGGCCTATATATCTTTATTATTTTTTTAACTTAAGGTCCACTTTGTCTTATACAAGAATGGCTACTCCTGTTGTCTTTTGCATTTCATTTGCATAGAATATCTTATTTCATTCCTTCATTTCAACCAATGCATGCCCTTAGGGGGAAAATAAGCTTCTTATAAGTAACATGTACTTGAGCTTGTTTTTAATTCATTTAGTTACTCTGTGTCTTTCAATTGGAGAATTAAATCTATTTCCATTAAGGTAATTATCAATAGGTAAGATCTTACTATAGCCATTTTGTAACTTGTTTTCTAGTTTTATTATTGTTCATTTATTTATTTCTCCCTCTAACAGTGTTCATTTGTGTACTATTTGTGGTACTATGTGGTACTATTTGTGGTACTATATGTGGTAATAGTACTATGTACTATTTGTGGTTAGGTGATTTTTCTAGCAATGTATTTTAATTCCTTGCTTGTCTCATATAGATTTAGCTTTGCGGTTGCTATGGTGTTTTTGTTTTGTTTTGTTTTGTTTTGTTTTTGTTTTTTGGTACCAGGGATTGAACTCATGACCTCATGTTTACCAGGCAGGCGCTTGTGCCCCTGAGCTAAACCCCCAGCTGCTATGGGGTTTATAAACACACCTTTTTGTTATAAAAGCTATTTTTACATTATAACAACTTAACATGATGGAAAAGATATGGAAACAGATAAAAATAAGAAAGAAAATACACTAATACAAATCTGTTACATTCTATTTTCCTCACATTTGAACTTTTTTGATGTTCCACATTATACATGTCTATATTGCCTATCTCTTAACATGCTGATGTAGTTACTATTTTTAGTTATTGTACTATAGATATGAATAATTCGTACCCCATGTCTGTAATATTAGACCATTCTCTTTATATAGTTACTCTTACCAATGAGTTTTATCCTTTCTGTGTTTTCTTTTTATTAATATCTCAGGTTTAATAAATATCTCTTTTAGAACAGGTCTGGTGGAGATATAGACTCTCACTCTTTGTATGGGGCTGTCTTTATCTTTTCTTAAACTTCTAAAAGTTAGCTTTGCTGAATACAGAATTTTATGTTGAAAGTTTTTTCCTTCTGTACTATTAAAGTCTAATTCCACCCCCTCCTCGTTTGTAAGACTTCCTCTGAAGAGTCTGCTGCAGGGCAAACTGGGACCATTTTATGAGTGGTTTCTTTTCTCTTAGTTCTTCCACAGTCCTCTCTTTATATTCAGCCTTTGAGAGCTTCACCATACTATGTCTTGGGGTAGACTAGTTTGAGTTTAATCTCACTGGGGACCTTTGACCATACTGTATCTGGATATTTACATCCTTCTCTAGGATTAGGAAGTTTTCTGTTATTATTTCTTTAAGGGATCTTCCTATCACTTTGGTGTTCCAACGTCTTTCTTTAGCCTCAATAACCAAAATTTGCTGTTGCAGTGTTCCTGGAGGCTTTCTTCATTCTGTTGCATCTTTTTTCTCTTTCTCTTTTATAACTGAATTTTCCAGTAGCCTCTCTTCCAGATCAATAATTCTTCTTCTGTTTGATCTACTTTTGATATCTTCTATTATATTTTTAATTTCAGATTTCTGCTTGATTTTTTAAAAATTACTTCAACTGCGCTGTTAAATTTCTCTAATTGAGTATTGAATCATTTTTCTGTGTTGTCTTGAACCTCATTGAATTTGTTTTAAAAAGACATTTTTAGTTCTCCTTGCAAGAGTTTGCACATATTGGTGGTTAAATTACTAGTTCCTGGCATCTTATTTTACCTGTTAGCTGAGGTCATGATTCTATGCAAGTTCTTGGTGCTTGTTGGCAAAGAACATCATCTATGTGTCATTGGACTGAGTGCTAATTCCAGAATCTGTAAGCAAGTTTTGTGCCTGTGCTTTTAGAAATCGGACTGCATATTGTATAGGTGGTTTTGGTCACTTACGTTGTTTCAGCACTAAGTTGTGTTTCTCCTGAGTGAAGGTTTGCAATAAGTTCACTATTAGTGTCTTGTCACTACCTTAGTGCTAGAGTGTGTCCCAAGCCCAGGTTGCCTTAAATCCATGGTTGGTATGTTGCTTGGAATGAATTGAAGAAATGACTAAACAGAGATTTTTCATAATCACAAATCTCCACCTGCTGCTGGGCTGGGGTAGGTCCTCAGACCTTTTTACCATCACTGGCTCGTGGGCAGGTGTGGGATTTTGCCCAGCTCTGGGATATAGCTCAGGACCCACAGGCACAATGTGAATCTATTTCTCTTTCTTCACCTGAACAAGCTATCATTTTCTCTGTGATGTGCTGCCTGGAATTGAGGAAGGGATGGAGTGGAATTTTCCATGGCCACCAACATTGTTACCCAGGTCACACCTGGAGCTCAAAGCCTTCAGAAATTAGCACAGCACAGGGGCAAGATCTGAAATTGTAAGCCAAATTAAATCTCTTATCCTTTAAGTTGTGAGTGTCAAGTATTGTGTCTCAACAATGGGAAAGTTAATACATTACTCTATTGGTGGAGTCTTGTCCCTAGCCTGCTACCTGATGGTGGAGACAATCTCTTGACCACCTGGCTAAACTGGGTTTAGGGATTTGTTCTGTGTGGTTTGGGGCAGGGACTAGGTTTCACCAGGTCCAGACTTAATTCCCTCTCCATCTCCCTCTCCCAAGGGGGAGACATCTCTCCCTGTGCTGTGATGCTTAGAACTAAAGGACTGTATAATGGTTGATACATTGCATCAATGTGATAAGTCTAGAAACTTAACTAAATAATTCAGCAGTTCTATAGTCTAGCACATAGAGGACATGCCCTTACCACTCTAGGATGTTGTTCATCATATCTACTTGAGAAGTTTAGGAGTTTAACTAAGTGATTCACAAGAGGGTTGGGGTCCTCACTTTGTAAACATCCCTAGCTGAAGAGGAGGGCACAGAGATGGTGTGAGTACTACACCCACCAGAGGGCAGGTAAAATGCTCATAATATACCAGAGGAAAAGAGGCTTACTTCTCTGCTTTTTGGTCTTGCTGCTTTTGCTGTTTGCCACCCTCCTGAACAGTTGCCCCTATGTTCCACTGTGCCATGCCACCTTGCCTTGGAGCCAGCTGATTATGGACTGAAATATCCACAAACTGTGAGCTAAATAAACCTTTCCCTCTTTAATTTGAGCTTTGGGTATTTTGTCTTAGCAAGGAGAGAAAAGTAAGTAAGACAAGTTGACACAGGCAATTCTTTTAGTCTTTCAATGCATCCTTTCTTGTACTAAAATGAAGTGCTGTGGTCTCTCACCTGGCTTACTAACCTCTTCTAAAGGCAACTCAGTACATGAAGAGTTGCTCAAACAGTTGTCTCTAGGGAGATGATCACAGCTGGGAAAGGGGAATATCTTAGTAAAATATTTAGTTACGTTTTCTGCTTGCTAAGACAAAATACCTAACACCCAAAGTTAAAGGAGGAAAGGTTTGTTTGGCTTACAGGTCTCAGCTCATAAATGGTTGCTCTAAGGCAGAGGGGCATGGCAGAGGGCATCACAGAAGAGAAACAATTCGTGGCAGGCAGAAGCTAGCAAAGCACCATAGTAGCAAGCATCAAGTAACAAGCAACAAGCAATGACCCTCTTTCTGTCCCTTATACGTTATCCAACTACCCATCCTTAGGGAGGATAGCTTTCCCACCAGGGTGGGGCAGCATTAACCCTAGCATGAATCAATCCTCCCATCATATCCTTGATCATGGCAGCACATACCCCACATCCAGCCCCCTCAGAAAAGTCCCACCTAAGATGCTATGAGACTTTGGGTGGACATCTAGATACAAGTCAAATCCCCCAAACTTCTATAGTTATATCTTGATTGAATAGCTTTTTAAAACACCAAAGTTTTCCAAATAATTCCTTAAACTTTATAAGCTGTTTTATTGCCCATTCCTTTTTCTTTACATGCACTTCGGTCCACCAGAAATTTAATTTTTATGTAGTATGTGTCAGGGTTCCAACTTTATTTTCCCCCAGATGGACTAAACACATATGTCAGATGTTTCTTAAATAAACACTCCTTTCCTCATTAATTGAATCTTCATTTTTGTCTAACATTATATGCTGACGTGTACTAAATTTATTAATGAGATCTTTTTTTTTAGTTTTCTCTTTATTCCTATATCAATGACATGATGCTATGATACATTGTCTTATATTTTTAAATATTTTTCTTGCGATGTATTTCATTTGATTCTTTAAACTATCTCAGTTATTCTTTATTTTATTATTGTCTTGGCTATTCCTGGAAATGTATTTCTCTGTATGAACTTTAAAATTATATTATTCAGTTGTATAGCCTCCTTACTATTCTAATTATAGGTCATTTGGGGAAATTCTTAATTTGGGATATTCAGAATCTATCCAAAAACATGATATATATTCTTTATTTGTTTCACTTTTATATATGATAAAATTATTTAATTTCCTTCTTACAGAACTTATATCTTTCTTGTTTATTTCTAGGTATCTTGTTACTATTGTAAATGACTTTATAATTCTGTTTTCTTTTAACTGGTTATGGCTTTTATAAAGAAAGAATTTACAACTTTTTAAATTCAGGCTCATATCTTGTATTTTCTCATATTTTTGGAAATATGTGAAGAGATCACCTGGTTCTGTAAAGGCAAGTGTGGGTCAATACATCATGAGTTAGAATTGATGAATACTAGTCCTATTGCCTTAAAAAAAACCTCCATCTCCCATTGGCTCCCTTACCTAGAGAGTTATTGTTTGGGCACCCATTTTGCAGGTCTTTTCTATTCTTCCTTGAGAGACTTCTCTCTGTCCTCTGTTCAGTTTTCCACCTGTTCATCAGGCTGGCCTGAGAGGATACCTCCTGCTTCCCCAGGTGTGGGCCAGCAAACCTCTGGATTTGCCATCTCTTAGATGTGCAATACACACCACTAAGCAAACTCCAGATATGTGGAAGAAGACTTTAAAAAACAACAATGCAAAACAACAAAGCATTTCCACCACAGTCTTAAAAGTTATATATGCAATAAACATTATTCCTAATGGATAACCATTATTCCATTATGCCCTTGAAGAGTGCCCATGTAAGTGTGGTTGTAATGGCTAATAAACCTTAAAAATCAATAGATTAAATTTTGGATAAGTTTAAGTGCCTACTATTTATGTTAAATTGAAGTTTTCTTTTTTTTTCTCTTTGACCCTGATAGCTAATTGTGTAAAAATGCAATTTAGCCCTTTCCCTATAGCTAGCTACACTCTAGTGAAACCCCGTCTCCACTTACTTCTAGTACCTTCAGCCAAAGACAGGGAAATTAGTTTTCTGTGTGCACAGCAGGCAAATATAAGTACATCTTGCTGATGACATAACTGTCTCTGCTCTCTGTTTTGTTTGGCTAATCTTCATCTAACAATCCAATCAAATATTTATAGCTGGCTTTGGCCTTCTTTGATCTTTTATAGAATTGTCTAATCCTGAATCTACCTCTTTCTTCTCTATATCCTCCTGTCTCCAATCCATTCATTACTTCCTCCTCCATAACTTTTTCCTTTTTCTTTCTCATTTTCCTTCCTTTTTCCTCATGGTGCCAGGGACTGACCCCAAAGACATATATGCTAGACAAGTTCTCTACCAGTGACCTAAACTCACAGTACTATGACTACTTCTTACTGCAGAAAATGTGTCGGGCATTTTCTGGCCAAAGGTTTAAGCTCTTGAATTTGATGTAGAGCAATAACTCTTTTGCCTACCATTGCAGACACTTTCTTAGTCACCTCTAATTCCTAGTTCCATTGTCCACAGGCTTTCATGCAATTGTCAGGCAGCATCCGGGGTTCTACCTTAAAAAGGCCAGAGCAGGTTAATTTCTAGGCTTATCTGGCCCTTGGACTCATTTTCATTTGGACCTTGATAGTTATCTCAACTGATTCTCACAGGAGAGAGGACAGGACCTGTAGTAGGAAATGAGCTGGCAAGGGAAGTGGCTCAGTGGTAAGGCACTTGCCTATCACATGTGAGACCCTGGGTTTCATCTCCAGTGGTTCAAAAAACATACACAGGAGGACTGCGGCTCAGAGGGCTTTAATGCTTGTCAGACATCACACAAGTGAAGCCCAAATCTGAACCCAAGCCTCTGACTATAAATCCCTTGTCTCCTATAATTAATGTTTCTGAGCATAATGAAAAAAAAAGTCTACTCTTTTACAAAACTATAGACCCCTTGAGAATAGAGACCCTAGGTTTTTGTTGATAAATTCATTCTGTCCCAATTATTCAGTAAGGGCCTACCTAGGACAAGGTCTTGTGAAATATTTTTGATAGACAGCAATTTTGTAGAAAGTAAGCACAAGCAGTAGAGTGAAAATACAAAACCAATCATGAACAAAGCAGTACAAATATTAACAGCACCTAAAGTTTATGGCTTTTCTAGAACAGCTTTCAAAGAAATTCTGTATTTGAGATATGGAATTGATCAGAGTGTTAGAGAATACAAGAGCCAGATGACTGAAATTTTTATGATTTCCTCATCCGGTCTTCTTCAGTGCAGAGAACAGCCAACTTTCGAATGCAGTACGATGTGCAGGAATCTGAGGGATCGCCTTTTTATCTCAACTTCAGGAATTCACTTGGCAAGGAAA
This sequence comes from Dolichotis patagonum, assembly GCA_004027295.1. NCBI lineage: Eukaryota > Metazoa > Chordata > Mammalia > Rodentia > Caviidae > Dolichotis > Dolichotis patagonum. Next base: position 8,583 of record PVJX010008056.1, read on the forward strand.
GAGTCTGTTTATGTTTCTTTTGGAACTGGGTTTTATAAACGTTATTAAGCTTTGCAAATGTACAATGTGAGCTATGTTCATCTAGAAAAAGTTCATAGCTTTTAGATAATATGTGAGTGCATAAGTTGTTTATACATTTATCTTTGGTTTTTTAACTTTCCTTATTTAAAAATTGGATTAGATACCTGTAATCCCAGCAGTCTGCGAAGCTGAGATAAGATCACATGTTTGAACCCAGCCTGGTCAATTTAACAGGAAAATATCTCAAAAACAATAGATAAAAAAAGGACAAAAAGACTGGGGATATAGCTTACTGTGAAAACTCTGTGTCTAGTCCTCCACAAACACACACACACACACGCACACATGCATGGGCGCATGTATTTAGAAAACATGTTGCAGTTCTGCTTTTTGACTGTATTTATATCTTAAAACCACAAAGTCTTACATTCTTACATGATGTTTCATTTTAAAAATGCCTCGTTGGTAGGAATGTAAACTAATGCAACCACACTGTGGAAATCAGTATGGCGATCTTTCAGAGAACTAGAAGTAGAAATTCCATGGGACCCAGCTATTCCTTTATTAGATGTCTTCCTAGAAGAGTTAAAGACATCGTATTACACTGACCCATGCATACCCATGTTTACTGCAGCACAATTCAAAATAGCAAAATCTTGGAAGTGGTCTGTATGTCCATCAACAGATGAATGCATAGAGAAAATGTGATGTTTACACACAGAGGAGGGCTGGGGATTTAGCTCAGTGGCTCAAGTGCTTGCCTGGTAAGTGCGAGGTTGTGAGTTCAATTCCTGGTACCAAAAAGAGAGAAAGGGAGAGAGAGAGAGAGAGAGAGAGAGAGAAGGATACTTATACACAGTGGAGTACTCTGCCATAAAGGAGGATTAATTTGAATAACCTTGAGATTGTAATGTCAAGTGAAATAAATCAGACACACAAATTTAAATATTACCTGGTTTCTCGTACATGAAAAACCTCAAATATAAATAAAGAGCAACACAAAAGCTAGCTAATAAGTAGGAAGCTGGATCTTTTCAGCTGGGAGGGGCATCATGAGATGGAAGGTGCGGGGAGGGGATGAAGGGATGCAGCCCGGAGACGTGTGCACCCTCGTGCCAGCTCCACATGCTGACCTCCGTGATCAGGTCCTACAAACACGTACCAATGCAAAGACTGAAAAGATGCCTTCCTTCAGAGTACCAAAGAGCAAGACTGTCTTTAAAAATGTTCAGATTATAACACAAACAATTTTATCTAATGTGATCATTAGAAAGTTATATTCTTTTGAAACTATACCTGCAACCCAGATAAGGTCTCAACTAAAAAAGTAGATTTTATCTTTTAAAAATTACTACATTTAGGGTTTTTTTTCCTTGGAGTGTACTCCTCTAAGTAGTTTGTATGGTGAATTAATCTAAGAGAATCACTTTTTCGGTAAGAGAAACTTGTAGGAATAAGAAGTATATACAAATTTAAATAAAGCTTTGACTGTACACATGTAACAGTGATGACAATTTTGGAATCTACTCATGTGATATTCTCTTTGTATTTCTCACCTGCCGGAGCTTTCTTTTGTCTCAAGAGACTTGCACATACTGTAGTAAAAATGTAAAGGGATGGAATGAGTCCGATCGCAAACTCTTCCTATCAAAATGAGAATTTTCAGACCCTAGTGACCAATACAGCTGGGAGCTGAACACTGGCAAGAATAAATGGACTCCTAAGTTTCCCCCGAAGACTGGCTTTATGGTAATAAAACTTCGAGAGCTGTGAATCAAGCATTAAAAGAAGCACCAAAGACAGAGAACCAAGGACATGACCATAAGGTAATACACACCTTCCCTTCCCGAGGAACTAGTGGAGAGGCTGCTAGGGAGAAGGGAAAGAGATTCTTTAAAAAAAAAAAAAAAAAAATCAAGGACCAGTAGAAAGTGGAATGGGGGAAGCACACAGGACCGAAAGCTCTAAGCCAGAGGCCCTCTTTCCTCTCACGGTTTAAGACAAACTACCAAGTGGGCCCCAGGCGTGATAAGGATGGGAGAGGCCTGGGTAGAAAAGCTTAAGAGACTCAATTTTGCAAGCCAGAAAAGAGAGTGCCTCAGATTTTGTGCCTGGGCAAGCCAGCTTTACCTGGTCCTGGCTCTGCGGTGAGATGGGGCTCTGGTCTTAGAAACAGCCTGAACCACGCGGAGGACCGGCAAGCTGTAGTGCAGAGGCCTGCTTTCCCAGGCAGGTACAGCAAGGCCGGAGCTGGTACAGCAGCTCCGAGGAACAGAACTGCGTCCAGCGCGAGGCAGGGAGCAGCACAGAAGGTCTGAACTGGTGTGGCCGAGGCCCCAGAGCTTCCTCCGGAGGTTTCCGCCCCACTACCTAGGGGAGAGAAGAGTCACAGAGAAGTGCTGGCCTGAAGGGACCAAGGGCTAGGAAAGAAGACAGAGGGAGGAAGCAGGCAGGACCGTTTTAGTTCTCAGACTCATTGAGGCCACATCTAGTGTAGCCGGGTTCTGACGCCGGTGCGACAACCAGAGCCCTTCACAAGAGGCTATCAGGAAACTCAGTGACATGTGAGTTCAGTGCACCCGGGTTTCCCGAGGGTTTAGTGTCCCTGTTAAGGGCCCCGTTTTCTTCACATTTAGGTCATTCAAACTGCCGCACACACCCAGGTACTGTGGAGAGAAGGGCAGGAACTCAAGAGATTCAACTGGAGAGTATTGAGTCCTTTCCTTTGGTAAGGATTTTTTTGTTTTGTTTACCTTTCATAATATGTGGGATACTATTTCGTGAACAAGAATAAATCCGTTCTTCAAAAACAGATAACCAAAAATGTTTCTCTTTATAAGATGTTAGTATGCTAAACTTTAATAGCTTTACTAAAGTGCAAGACAACAAACATACAGAAAAATCTGTAAATTTCAATGTGGTAAGGTTTGAGATACAGACCATCACCACACTCCAGACAGTGAACATCTCCATCCCTCCCCCTCCTTTGCAGTGTGCCCCCCAGGGCCTTCCCCTTATCCATTCCCAGTTGGCCACTGATCTGCCTTCTGTTGCGGTAGACTAGTTTCCATTTCCTAGAATTTAGAGTGAGTGAACTCATGCAGTGTGGACTCTTTTTTAAATCTGACTTCTTACACTCAGCATAATTGTGTTGAGTTGCACCCCTGTTTTTTAGATGAGTAATTCGTTTCCTTTTCATTGCTAATAGTCTATGCGTGGCCATATCGTGCTTGTTTGTTGTCATCTACTGATGAACTTTTGGGTTGTTTCTAGTTTGGGGCCATTCCAAATAAATCTGTGCGTGACAGTCCCAGTAACCTCTTAACTAACATTTCACGTGGTGTGTCTTTTTAAAGTAGTTATCTTTATATGTGTGCAATGGTATCTCATTGCGGTTTTATTTGTATTTCCCTAATAAATGATTTTTGAACATCATTTTATGTTACTTACATTACCTTCTTTGATGAAGCATGTGTTCAAATCTTTTGCCCATTTGTATTTTGTCACTTGTCTTATTATTAACTGTTGTAAGTTCTCTATATATTATTGTTTGCGTACATGTCCTTTATTAGTCACACATGTGATAGTTTCTCCTAGTCTGTAGCTTGCCTTTTTATTCACTTAAAATTGTCTTTTGATGACCAGAAGTAGTAAGACATTCTTGATTAGATATCTAAAAATTATCTATGAAGAATCTATGAAAAAAATCCAAGAAATATCTACCTGTTTAATAGCCCAATACTTTTTCTATATGCTTTCCTCTAGAAATAGTATAGTTTTAGCTTTTACAAGAATGTTAATATTTGGTTCTATTACATCTAATGTAAAGAAAATAAGTACTGCAAACAGATACTGAACAATTATATGAAACAAGTTAATAGAGAATAGTGGTAAGAACTTGGATTCTAAAAACAGACTAAATTTCCAATGCTGGTTCCAACATTTGTTAACTATGTGAGCTTGGTCAAAATAATTAACCAGTCTGACTTGTTTGCTCAGTTTTAAAAGGTAACAACAGTTCATATCACACAGGTTGATCTGAAGATTATGTGATGTTAATGATAAAAAAAGTTGTTAAACAAATATAGCCAAGAATACCAGAGTAAAATGAACTGGGTGGGGAGAATGTTCAAGGCATAGAAAATATATTAAAAGATGGCTCTGGCGTAACTGAATGAAACAGTCATATTTGAATACATTTACCTTGGAATAAGATAGGGATTAAATTACGGAATTTCTGGTACAACAAGGCAAGCATGTAGGCTTTGGTGTTTGGTTTTCTGAATGGAGTGGTAAAGGATGTAAGGCCAAAGTTCTGGTGGAAAAGTAGAAGCAATGTTTCAGATCATCTGGAAAAGAGTAATAACACAGGATGAGAGCATGCCTAGGTAAAATAGTGGGCTATTTATAACTAATAGCCAAATAAGATAAGGGGAGATGGGGAAAAATAGAGGAAATTTTGCACAATGCTATGGAAAGTGATCGCAACGTAGCTTTAACTAGCTTGACAATGCCTATGAAATAAGGCGATTGGACAACAGAATCTTTAAGGTCCTGTGGCAATTCATAGTCTATAAAAATTTCAGTCTAGGACATAGGAATAGGTGTAGAGAAAGGGAAGAACTCTGAACATTCCAGGTGGTGGAAATAAATAAGAAATCTGGATATGGCAGTTATTAGACAGGAATTAGAGCATACAAGTTTCTGCTGACTGATGGAGGAGAAGGCTATTAAAGAGCCATTTTCCCAGAGCCTCTGTTCTCAGCACTTATTGTATAAAGTACTGACATAAAACAAATGACATTCTAAGGACGTGAGAGGGTGACACAGAAATGGGTGGATAGGTAGGTGTAAGTGTGTACAGTCTAGATTTTCAGACATTGGATGTAATTTCTCTGAAGATGCTTATGAAAGTAATAAGCTTCATTAACTTTTATGAATATTTTCTAAAAGCCTTGAACTGGTCTGTTACTACTATAAAATGTATTTCAAGACTTTAGCCTCCAATTGGTGTTGTTTGGGATAAAATAATTAAATATTGGTCCAAGGGGGAAAAAACTGAAATGTTCAAGTAATTTAAAAAGTTCCTTCAAAAGACAAGAATATATTAATTCAGAATTATGTGAACTGTTTTCACCCCTGGCTTCTTTCATACAAGTGTATGTGAAAATCTATTATATATATTTCCTTTTTTTCCCAGCTTAAAAAAATCTTTTATTTGTACATGTTTTCAGCACATATCGTTATATTCACTGTATGGGGTTGGTACATGTACATGTAACAGTTCAATTCCCCTTTTTCTCCCCTTTCTCTACCCCCACCTTTATTTTTCCAGCATCAGATTCATTTATTTATTGTATAAAACCTTATAAAGTGCTATATATATATATATATATATATATATATATATATATCAATGCAAGCATCATTACATTTTGTATTTTATTTTGGTACAATTTTGAAGAGGAAAACTCACCCCTAATTTCATCTATTCAGTCAGTGTTTTCATAGACACCAATCACACCAAACACTATACTAGGTGCTGTTCTCCATATTCATCTGCGCATTTTCTTACTTAATCTTTCAAGCAACTGTGTACTTTTTCAAAAGAAATTGCATCTTAAAATGCTTACAAATCATCAAATTCTCACTGTGAGTAAAAGAATCTGTAACTAGTTGAGGAGGAAGGTACCTCAATAATGATACTCACTGAAGAAATAAGTTAACCTAGTGTTACACCCAGAGGGAAGCACTGAAAGCCTTTGCAGAATGAATAAGATTTTTCCAGGTAGATATTGGGGTGTGAGAAGAAGAAGAGGTAGAAAAGAACTTTAGAGTAGAAGAGAATCATGGAAGTATATTGCTAGAGAATGTCCGATAGGGTCATGGAATATCCAGTTGTTCTAATTTTGCCTGAGCACAAGTGACCTTGGTAATAGGTTTGTCTGTTTGGGTATCTTTTAGGAGAAGGGAGTGAGTGGTAAGAGATGTCAGCACATGACAAGTTTAGAAACAAAATGAAATGTAACTGTAGCAGGCAACAGAAGACTAGCAAAAAAATTTGCACCAGGAGAAAGGCTTAGTCAGAACTATGTTAACCTGAAAGCCATCACTAATCTATGACAGTCTGAGTTAAAGGAGAAGAGAATGCAGCAGTGAAAGATGGTCGAATTTCTAAAGAAGAAGTAGAAACTATGTTTTGAAACAGCTGGAAAGCAGGAATAATAGAGGCTAAGACCTGCCTGGGCAGGATGGATAGTTACTTATGACTAAGGCCCAAGTAAAGTGAGGGAGAGGCTATCTTGGTAATACTGACTATATTTGAGAAGACTGGACATTTGGTCCCTGTCCAGAGAACAGAAGGATTTCACTTCACATCTTAACTGTTCCCTCATAAATTCTCTTTGACCTTATTTCTTGGAAATTAAGGTAGAAGCCACTGCTTGATTTTAAAATATTGTTTGTTGATTGGTTGGCTTATTTTTTATTTGGCAATTACAAAGGAGCTTTTTATGTGTGTGCAGGAGGAACATGTCGTTCAAATGAGGCTTATAGGATAGCCAATGTAGGCATGGTATAGAGAATGGATTCGAGAAAAGCCAGCATATAAGCCTCAGGGTTTGGTCTTCTGAATGGTGTGCTTTTCATCCTGATACTGGACAGCCACAAATTAAAGAGGAATGCTGGTGCTCGGTAGGCAATCTTCGAAGAATGAAATCAATAGTATTTGACTGCATTGAGAGACACCGTGATGTCACCCATATTTTAAACCCATGTAGCTAGGAAAGTGGTGATTTCTCTGTGGGAAGTAAGACAATGATTTGGGAAGAAAGATAGTAACCCTATCTTAGCTGGAAAGTAATAGAATAGTTTCATGAAGACAGATCTAGAAGCAGAGCTAACGTTCATAAAAGAAGCAGGGCTGCGAATAATACAGTTGTACCTTGGTACTCGTTGGCTTTAGAATTAGACCCAGTATAAAAGGCTTATGTTAGGCCAAGAAAAGGTTGATATTAACCCAGTAAAATGTGAAAGTTCTGGGGGGAACTTTCACAGAGAAAAAATTTGTTCTGCACTTGATGGTTTTGGTACTTGTCATGCTTTCCAGAATGAATTAGCAAGAAATACCAAGGTATCACTGTAGTCAGAAGTTATTAGGAAGGCAATAAAACTATGTGTGGTGAGTGTCTGTGCTTAAGGATAACATAGTGACAAACAAAAAATATGACCGAGGCCAGACCCAAGAAGGGGACCCATCCAGAAAGACAGAAAGGGCAGAGTGGTAGCAGAGCATGTGGAACTGCAGAGACATGAAGGCAGGAGAGGTAAAAGTGTGAAATACTATCTGCCAAGGAGGCTGAGCTGCTAGGGTTGTGTTTGTATCACTTCTTCCAGGCAGATTTCCCTTTCTCTCTCCCACCCTACTACTCCAGATCTGGGACTTTCTGTGTCCCTGCTTCCCCCAGAGCAGAAGTGGCCTTGATAGATTCCCTACCAGTGTTTGAGAACTATTAGTTTGTTCTTCAGATTAAATGCTCCCTACAATCAAGGACTGTTCAAAAATGGGGGGTAATTGAGTATTTTTGGCACTCAATCTGAGACAGCGCTGAAGAAAAGAGACAAAAGAGTAGAAAGGCCTTTATCCAGAGACCTGCAAAGGAGTTCAGGTAGGGCTCTCAGTGAAAACAAAGAAGGGAAGCTGCCTTTATCAGGTTTGGCTGGGGAGGAGTTTGAGAGGTGGGCAAAATGACATATCAACAGCCTATTTGAAGGAGCATCTGCCTGTGCAAAACAGGAGACAGAAAGATTTACCAGACGGCTGGCAGTGGAGCAGTTGGTCCTGGAGTCTTGGGATTGGAGAGGGCTCGGAGCATGTGCTAAAAGGGAGCAGGAGGTTTATCTCTGGAAGGAGAAGGAGAACATAGAAATTACTCTTGGAGAGATAAGTTGCTTCTCTGGGCAGGGTACCCAGTTGGATGGATGTCATGTTATAGATAGCTTAGCCCCAGGCTAGCAGAATTATGGGGCAGGGAAGAGAGGAGTGGGCTGTCATTTAGCAAAGTGTTCTAGGAAAGGGACCCAGGGTATCCTGAGAAAGCAGTCTCAGGAGCTTGGGAAACCATCCTCTAAGGTGTTATGGAACAAGATGGCAAGTAATGAACTAAGTACCTGATTATGGGAGAAAACAGGCAGGGAGTTATGAGTTTTAATACTAAGGCAAGAGTGATCTGAGTATGTTTCTAAACTGTGATGAAAGCTAGAGATGAAAAGGAGAGAGTGAAGACCAAAGGAGCCCAAACCAGCAAGAAGGGAATGGTGATACTCTATGAGCAAGAGTTTAATCCCTGGTTGAGGGCAGGGAGTGGAGAAGGCGCAGAGAAATCCAGGGATGAGAGGTGTTTGTAGCGACTGGATTATGAGAAAGAAAACTATAAGGGCTGGGGATTTAGCTCAGTGGCTTAAGCGCCTGCCTGGCAAGTTCGAGGTCATGAGTTCAATCCCCGGTACCTAAATAAAAAAATAAATAAATAAAAAGGAGAAAGAAAACTATGACTTAATAAGAGGGAAATATTAACCTCTTTTATCACTTTGTGCGACCCATGTTAACATTTTTTAAATCTTTAATTTCCTTTTTCATATGTGGGACCGCAGCTTCCAACTCTACTGAGTGCTTCTGTCCCATTAAGTAAGAGCCTTCCTGTCTGCTTCTGTTTTAGGACAGGATAGCCGGCAGGTGGTCCCCATCTTATCAGTGAAGTAAGAGGTAAGCCATCTGACTGTGGAGCAGGTGACCTGGGGTAGGCTCAGCAGTGCTGGGTATAGGTCAGGGAGATTAACGCAATGTGAATAAAATGATTTGGCAAGCGTCAGTAAGGACTGAGGGCAGGGATGGATTTCTGGAGGAATCAAGCCCTACTCTGAAAAGGTTTCTGACCTCTCTCACAGGTGTGGGTTGTGTGAGAGGCGCCCACCCTAGGACCCAGGCTTCCCGGGAGGCTTTGGGACGGGCTTCAGTGAGTTTCCATGCTCCAGGCGCAGCTCGGGTGCACTGCTGTCCACGGGGCTCTCAACGAGGTCTCAACCTGAAGATCAGAGTCGTGATCAGAGCTGTGGTCCGGAGACTCGCTGGCGGCCCCACCTCGGCTCTCCTCGCCCTGCTCAGCCGTTCATGGCGCGGCGCTGAGCTCCGCGCAGCAGCAGGAACTTGGTTTACGTCTCTTGCCCATCGCTAGACCTTAGGCTCCTTCTCCAGAACTGCCGAGTGTGCAGAGGCCCCGCCCTTCCTCGCGCTACCCCCGCCTCCCCAGCCGGAGTTGCTTCCCGGAGGGCGCCGAGGTGCTGGCGACGGCCTCCCATGGGGCGCGCGGAGCTGCCCTCCTGGCTGCAGCCCAGGTAGGACGCCCCGCGCCGCGGCCGCAGGGGAGAGGGCGCGGGAAGAGGGGCCTGGGGCGGGGCCCCAGCGCCGGGCAGAGCTGCGCAACCCCGCGCCCCACATCCCCTAGAGCCCTTGACCGGTAGTATCTAATTTAATTCTCGCGGAAGCCCTAGGAGGATTATTTCTCCCCGTTTAGACAAGGAAATGAGAACGCCTGCGTGGCCACCCGCTCCCTCTGTGCGCCCTCTACCAGGCCTCCTTCCCGTGGCTTTGCCCTCGCTGCGTTGCGGGTGCGTTTTGGATCTTCCCGCTGTAGAAACCGCCATCCCGTGACTCCAGGGCAAGTGATTCCGTGGCAGAGAAGCGGGTCTAGGAGAGGGCGTGTTTAGTGGACAAGCCAGGTGCTTCCCAGGCAGGATGAAGGAGGGTTCCGCTCTCTAACCGCTGTTCGCTGATCTTATAAAACCGTCCGCTACAGGACTCCGCGTCTCCTCCAGCTTATTTACCATGTTTCTCAGGAGGTTTCACATGATGCACTAGGAGAACTTGTCTACACCGGCAGGGCCACACGTTAGGAACTCTTCAGGGACAATTCAAACAGTGCGTCCGTTCCCCAACTCCCTCAAACCGTGCATCTGTCAGTGCTCGCTTAGTCATCTCCCCGGCAGCCCACAGCACATTTTTAAACTTGACTTAACTTCCTTTTTTTTTTTTCCTGTTGGTTTGAGTAAACTATTTTCTAGTTTACTGCTGAAGGAAACTATCTCTGTCTTTGCAAAATATAGTGGGAGAGGCAGTGGGAAGGTACTGTCTCCGATCAAGCAGTGCATCCCAAAGACAAGCGTGTCCCACACTGAGTTATCCACCCTCCGGGACTGTGGGCAAGGGTGCTGTCTTCTCAGAGACCGTAAACCAGTCTCTCTCAGGTTCTACACTTAGCTGACTGAGCTTCTGAAGTGTGAATGGACCATATCAACCCTTCTACATCCATTTTTTTCTCAACATATTTTATGTATCTTTGCAGTTATTGCTTTTACCCCTTGGTGAGCGCCAAGAATAGAACTTTATTAAAGATGAAAGTGGATTTTGGAAAAGAGCAATATTTTGTCTTATGAAAATTTATTCATTTTAGCAGATATTTGGTAATTATGGGTCCCTTTAAAAGCTGACGTGTTGGGGGTGGCAACCAAAGAAAACTCATTTAGAAGATTTCTTTTAGTCAGATGGACTAGTACAGGAAAGGACATGTTTATCATGATGAAAAGATAATTATAAGTGATTAATGGCCTTGTTTTTTTTTTTATAGGTATAGGAAGAATGCCTATCTTTTCATCTATTATTTAATCCAGTTCTGTGGCCACTCATGGATATTTACAAACATGACAGTCAGATTCTTTTCTTTTGGAAAAGGTAAAACTTCAAAATGGTGTTTTATTTTTAACTTTTAATCTTTGTTTTCATCTATAAGTACTTATATTAAACATTTTCCATGAAACTCACCTAACACTTCATTTTTTCTAAAACTTATATTTTCCAGTTTTGCTTATTGAAAAAATCTTTTAGAAGAGAAAAAGTACGATAAGGGAAAGGAATTTGACTTTTGCCCAAGTTGGCAGGTTGCCCTGAAAGTGTAGAGATATTATTGAGATAGCACCATTTCACCATTCCTTTTTAGTTCTGCACTAAATCCTAGCAAATTTGGGGTGTTTTGAGCAAGTTTGTAAACTGCAATTTAACAGTTTGTGCAGAGTAATCAGGAATTAATCAAATTCTTCCAGTGCTTTTTATTCCCCAGGTTTAGGGTAACTGGAGACTACTAGTAAGTGAATGACAAATGTTATTTTCCCAGGACACTATTTGACCCCTTTTTGAAGTGAGTAAATGATACACTTGGTAGATGACTAATCATCTACATGGGAGCTGGTAATAATGACTTAAATCATTAGCTTCCTCCAATTTCCTAAAAAGTAAAAAAATCCTTTTTAAAGGAGCATTCCAATTTTTTTAAAAAATGAATCACTAAATGACTGTAAAAATAAGTCTCTTCATATTGTATCCCCACATGAGTAAGTGTCATCACAGTTTACAGCGTCGGGTGAGTTGACAATTTGAGCAACTGCTGGTTTCAGCTAAAAACAAAACACGTAGAATATATCTGGAAAAAGCCATGCTGTGCTCATCAATTCAGACTTCTGTATCTTAAGGAAATTAATCTATTCCAAGGTACTATAAGCTATTTTGTTCTTTCTTACTGAAAATTTACACATACATTCTTTTAAAAATTTTTAATAATTATTAATATATATTATACAAAATAATGGGTTCCCTTATGACATTGCTATTTATGCATAAAATATGCTTTGATTGTATCTACCCTCCCTAAAACCTTCTAATACCCTCCTTTTCCTCTCCTGGTCACCTTTCCCTTTGTTAATAGTCCCTACTCTATTTATATGTCACAGTTTTCTTGAAGATTCTGCATGAGAAAACATGCAGTACACGCTACAGTTGATGGCATGCCTTTGTTCATAATCTCAAAGATACTACAACCTAATGCTGGATTTTTAATTATAAACATTAAGACTTTTCAAGCAGAGGAAAGCAGGAGATGGGAAATTTTCTTTGTATTTTTAGGGGAAGAAAAGCCATCACTTCTAAGTCGTGGAAGTTAGCTAGAGCGGTGTGGACTACACATCACTCACATGCATCCAAAGCCAGGACTCCGAGGCTGCCTCACCTTCCCAGTGGGAAATGTTGCTTTAGTCAGTTTGGGTTTTTGTAGTCTGGGGGACTGGGCAAGTGCCCTGCCACTGAGCCATACCCCCAGCCTTTATTTCTTAGTTACCATGCTCCTCTCATTATGGAAATCCTAATTATTCACGAAACACAGCTGATGCATATGAAAGTGGAGCGAGAACAACTAAGTTGGGGGAGTCAGCCAAATTCATGAGTGGGTATAGCTCAACAGCAATCTAATACCCTGAACTCGGACACCTTCTACCTTCTTCCTTCACAGAGCTGTGGAATGGCGGGTGCTCTGTGCCTACATGTGCTTCAGGAATCGCTTGTGAGGAGGAGGTGTTCACAATATGCAATGTATTAACCACTGTTAATTTCCTGTTATCTTGTTTTGAAATTCTGTATTATTGGTTTTTATTTATTTATTTTTTCCTCTTAAAAAAATAATAGTGTCCACTTCAGGTTGCTGCTGAGAAGAGAAACAACTCTTACTTCGAGTTTGACTGATGCTTGTATCAGTGATTGACAGGCAGTAAAGCCTGCAACCCTGCCCCTAAAAATTTCTAATCAGGGTGGGATTTTTATCTTAAAACTTAAAGCAACACAGTTAGCCTACTTAGAGGAACATTTGTTTTCCTTCCGTTTCGGCTCCAAGGCTAGTATTTCATTTGGACTCTCTGCAGGGCAAACTCCTGTAAGTTTTGATCAAGGCCCAAATTCAATGTTTAAAACAAACACAAAACCAGAAAGCATTAGCCAAATATGCACAGGACCCAAATGCTAGACGCACTTGGTATCTGGTATCATGGCACAGTTAAAGTCATTTCCGTAAGGCTGTAATCACTGGAACCGCTGAGCAGCTTCTTTAACAAGTTCGCCTTCAACCTACTTGCTCTTGAGGTGGCTTAGACTCCGGCAGATCCCTTTCATGTGGAAACTGCTTTAGAATCTCATACATGGGTAATGCTCCAGCTTTGACTGTAAAGACTTTTTACTTTTGGGAGAGGGTCGGTTAAAGTATACTATAGTATGACGTGCTTTCTTTGCGTTCCATTCTTCATAATTTTGTAGACTACAAGTATTTTCACATGTACAATCTCAATTTTAACTCAAAGTGCTACATAGGGGTACTGTGATCTAGTTTTTACTTACTACAGCTGTATTTCTAATCCCCCAAACACAGATTCAATGATAGATACCTTTTATGCCATTGGACTTGTCATGCGACTTTGCCAATCCATTTCTCTCTTGGAGCTGCTACACATATATGTTGGCATTGAATCAAACCACCTTTTCCCAAGGTTTTTGCAGGTAGGTTTTAATCCTGTTATTATTACTAATATTACTACTATTATAGGATGTTTAATTTTCAACTTTGTTCTATTAACAGAGTCTCTTCGTTTTCATTACATGGAAGAATTACCTTATTCCCAAACACTGCACAGTGAGAACAGGTGATAGGAAACATTTGTTGCACATTGATCTGTCCATGCCATTTGCCACTTCCCACCCTCAATATGTCCTGCTCATGGTAGTATAAGATGATGAAGCCAAAGAACTGAAGCCATTCAGACTTGATTTGATGCCCCTGTCTCTCGGAAATCCAACACACAATACATGGTAAAGACTAGATGATTAAAACACAAACACTCCAAAAATTTCCTTTATCTCTATCCAAAGATTAGAATATTCCCCAGCTGTTTTTTGCTCATTCCACAAGTTTTGGCTGAACAAAAATGCAAAGCGGAGACTCTTTGTTTACCTAGTGTAACATCTAAGGCAGACTTGGTAGTCACTCAGACCCGGCCTCAAATTGCAACTTTACCTCTTTCTGGTTGGGTAAATTTTAAGCAAATCATGGAATTATCTGAATCTTATTTTCTCATGTGATGTGAAAATACATGTACTTTACAGAGTAACTGAGAAACATGGGTAGGAAGAGTTGATGGTACCTAGTTAGCAATTCAATACTTTGTATCATTTTTATTATTATTCCCTTTACAGCGCTTCTAGCCCTAGACTACAAAGTTCCTTTTAAAGGCAGCCTGAAAAAAGATTGGAAATTTACTTGTAAATCTTCGATGTATAAAATCATTGCTGGATTAAGGAAACATATACACACAAAATATTTTCTACAAGAAAGAGGAAGTAGTTAAAATATCATGAAAACTTAAAAGATACAGAGAGCAGTATAATCCTAAAGGATCTAATAAGAAATCAACATTATTAATATTAAAAATATTTACGGGGTATTTTAAAACTTATTTATTAAATAACAGTAGAGAAGTAGCATTCACTGGGATATAGACGTCTTAAATGCACCAAATATAATATAGGAACCTGAGCAATAGTGCATAATATAGTAACATTGTAATATAATTAATGTAATCGTAGTCTGAACAAAACCTTAGGAAGAAGTTCCTGAAACAGATTTCCTCACAGAATAAAAAAGATACAGAACTGTCCAGAAGTTGCATATAATTTGGGAATAAGATTTATTGGTATTTATGATTTGTTGAACATCTGCTGTACTTTGAAAAAATTGAAGTACATATTGTATCAGCATCCCTAATTCAAGAACAAAATTACCTCTGGTTAAATAAAAGCTATATTCTGTCACATGCAATTATTTCACTTGGCATATGATCGAATTTACCTAAGATCTATCAATTTTCTTTTGGCATACTTTTAAAGACTTTTTACTTTTTTAGACTAACGGCTAATGCTATTTTATGGTAAAATAACATTTTCAAATATATATTAACATTTTTAAGTGAGCTCACAAAGTGGTTTTTTTTTTTTTTTTTTTTTTTTGAGTGCAATTGATTTGTGATCTTTATTCCTTGGGAAGGTTAACAAGTCAGGGATCACCACATTAGAAAACAGTTACCATTTTTATGCTGGTTATGAGTTTTTTATGGTTGTTTTGCTTCCTCTTTTTATCTCTTTTATATAAGCTCTTACTGCTATTTTTTATTCACTTATCTTTTCCATGGTTCTCAGAATGGAACTGATGTTGAAAAGGCTCCCCCTTCCCCCCAAAAAAAGTATGTCCAAAGTTTCATTTTCTGCCCCCTTCCTTTTTTTAGAATTCTGCAGGCAAGTACAATTCCCTCACTATGAGATGACTCTGAGCCCTCTGCTTTAAAATAACAAAACAAGACTCTCGGGTTGGGTTGTGTAACCATTGTTGGTTTTCCTGTTTCCACATTTTTAAAGAAACTGTAGTTAGAGCCTCTGAGTTACGCACACGGTCATCACAGCTGACTGCATATACAATAGCTTGACAGATGCCTGTTGGCCAGCTGCTTTCAGGGAGCTGAAAACCACACCTGCACCATTGTGATATTTTCTGAGTACCTTCAAGAGATTTCTAAGCCCCAACTGATCTGCCATTTTGGGAACTGGTTTTCCAAAATACCAAATAAATAATTCCAGCTAGCAGTAGGAATGGATTAGCTAGTTGAACAATTAGTATCACACATATCAAGTAAGCACTGGTGGTGTGTGAATAGGGGGTCAGCGTGTGTCCTGTGCATTTTAGTCGTTTTTACACTCATGTCTCCATTTTGACACCTGGGAGAAAAGCCATGAATTTTTAAAATTATAATTGCTAAAGAAAAAAAACCCACTGACTGAGACAATAATCATTTAACATTGGTATATATTTTAATTTTTATACACTAGAGCAGTGATGGCAAGCCTTTTAGAGCTTTCAATGATTTTAAATTTTTAAGTGAAAAGTGAACAGATCATATTCAAAATGATGTTAGATGGATATAGTTTGAAGAAACTCTCAGAGTAATGGTTTTTCTCTATCTCTGAGAAGCACTTTCAGTGCAAAGACTTAATTTGTATCTGAAATTAAAATTCAATTTTATATTATTTCCTCTGTATCACCACAAATTAACTGCTTCACGTGAGTTAATTTTACAAGTTTACCAACTTTTTAAATATATAAATCTAGACACTAGAAATTATTATCCTTAAATTATTATACCTACAAAATTTCATTTATGAAACTAAATTGCATGAACCATTTTTATATATGCTGATATCTTCCTATTTCTAATAAGGGAAAGTGGGGATCTGTTTACCAAAAAATCACTCCAAAAATTCATAGTCACAAACTAAAGAGAACAAATTTGAAGGAATTCTTAAAAGGTGTTTTACACTCTTTCAAGAAAATTCAATTTCTATTTAGCTATGAAGGAAATGCATATTTGCATTGCTAATCACTAATGTTCTGAACTCTCCATAAAATCATACACATTTTTCTGAAGTGTTGCTGTGATAATAGACTTTATTATTAGAGATAAAATTGCTGAAGATAGTATTGAGCAGTAAAATTCTTCAAAATTTGAAGCTTCCTAGAATGAATTACACATACAGTTTATTGTATAGGTAAGTTTTAGATTTTTCTTTTTTCTTCTTCTTCTTTTTTTTTTTTCATTTAATTCATGGAGTTCATAGGATAATTTTCAAATGCTAAAACTGACTCTGACTTTTATCCACTGGTAGTCTTTATTTATGTTCAAAATGGTTTTCCTATAAATATACTAATGATTACATTATTCTCTTAATATCTTACATTTATTTACGGCTTTCTATGTGTCAAGTGCCCCCTCATATATAAAGATATATATTAGAATGGACAGTTGTCTCTGTATGCAAATATATATTACAATGTGTTATTTAAATGCTTTTGCTTTGCAGAGGAACATAGTTGGTGGTTTTGAATATGTAAAGATGCATCTCTAAAGTTTTAAAAATAAGTCTTTGAATTAAAACTATTATTTAAGATTCTAGCATGTCTCCCTAAAGTGTCATTTTACTTCTTCAATGTCTTATAAGTGCTACCTGCCATTTATAAATTAACCTTAAGTTTGGGATTCCTACATAGAACATAAAAATGCAAAAAGTTGCTATTTTACAGTTATCATACTTCTCAGGGTTTCACATCATCACCGTGTTTAGTTTTCCAAAGTTACAGGATTTTTACTATACCATTTATTCTGTCTGTATGAGTTGCAACACAACAAAACCCTCTATTAGGGTGGTCATATCTTTAAGGATTTATTAAAAATGACAAGGTGCCTAGTTTTCCCAAGTGCAAAGCTCTAAATAATCTAATAATCATGGAAATAAAATTAACATTTAAAATATCTTCCCCAAATTGTTTTGTGTTGATTAGAATGTAAAGGAGGCTCTGGTTGGAAGGTCTAAGTTTTCAGAAGCTCTTTTAAAGAATAGATTGTCACCTGCATGGCAGGTTCTGGAGTAGAGCATAAAGTAATAAAGGTGGAGTATTTTAGAACAAGAGATTAGAATCAAATCATCTGGATTTTGATACCAGATTTGTAGGAAAATCACTTTCATTTAGTAAAATGTATATCTTTTATAAAAGGCAGATGAATAGCAACACATCCTAATTCTTTGGTTCTTTATGGAGAGTAAATTAAATGATATATGTTTAGAATCTGGCAAAAAGTAAGCGATAAATACTTTCATCTACTTAGGAATATCGCCTAAATTGTCTCATTGATGGACAGTCAATGTGCCAATAAGAGTTAAGTAACTATCAGATAATTTGCTAATTAATTATGCCAACATTATACATGGAAGGAGGCTTCACATATCCACATGTATGTCCATGTGCCGAGGTTTGGGGGACTGTCAATTGCTGATTTGTGTGCAACTGAAAATCCATCGCTAACATTCACAGGCCTCAGTTGGTGTCTTTCAATACATTGAGTTTAATTGTGCAGCTCCAGTCTCCCTTTTAGGAAATTTTCCCTTCTATCCTCAACTGAAGACCTGTATGACTTTATGGATACCTTACAGCTCTGGAAGCCATCAGACTTAGAATACATGTATTTTCTGGTCTTCTACTTGTTAAGTTCTCTGTGTCTTCAAATCTCTATTTTGGATATTTTCTTAGTAAGAGTTAAGTTTTTTTTCAGTAAAGAGTGTAATTAGAAATGTATCCATGTGTTCATGTGTATCTCTTGAGAATTTTAGGAAAAAACAAAACAAAACACCCCTGGTAAGTTTTCCTAATTATCGAGCATTGATAAAATGCAAGATGAGACAGTAACTACTTCTTTACTGCTTAGGTTTTTCATTTAAAGGCTGCCAGGAATCATGACAGTGAAGTTGATCATTTAGTAATTATACTTGCAGTTCTGTACAATTCATTATATAAATTGTTGAATTAATAAACTAGAGTATTACATTAGAAAGACTGAGCAAAGAAAAACTTCTATGTAGATGGCTTCTACGGATTGACTAAGGTTTGAATCATATCTTAATTCCTCTTAGCTAAGCAAGGGTCTTCTTGACTCACCTCTGTGGTCATAAATATGCTGATAAAGCTTGCACATGTGGACTTCTGATCATGTGGCCCTCTGTTGGCAAATCTTGGATTTTTCTAGACAAACAGCCTATGATTCTGACATAGATTATCCCAGTGTTTTTTTTTCCTTAATCAGCTTTTAAAATAAAGACAGCTACTGAAAAATATAAAGCAACCCCTTTATATTTTCCTTTAATCTCATATATATTTTCTTTTGTCCATTGAGAGCAAAGCAAAATGTCCTATAAAACATGCAAAATATAGAATGTACAGGACATTAATATAATCTAAGTTTTATATTTACAGTGGGGAGAGGGGACTGTATTTTATTGAGCCTAGTAATTGGAGGTAAGCCAAAAATGTGTGAATTATCAGTGATTTGTAAATGCTTACTGACTTGGAATATGTAATATAATTCTTAGAATATGTTAAACATTTTTTCATTTATTACGAGTGTATGAAGCTTGAGATTATATCAGACCACTGAAAGAAAAAAAATCTACAATGGCTTCTCTATCTGATGAAATCTAAATTTCTTAGCCTGTCATTCAAAACCCTTCACAGCTCACCCCAAACACACTGTCAATTTTATCTCTTTTTCTTCCCTTCTCTGCCCTCCTATGTCCCAAGCCTCTGTGTAGTCAGAGCGCTCCCTCTGCTCTCGCTACACTGAGGATGGCCTTTCTCACAGCCAAACTACAAACTCCTATCCATTTTTCAGGATCCAACTAATACATAGCCTTCTTTGCTCAGGCAACCCATGGCACTCACCTGTGGTCCCATGTGTACCACACACTGTGCTATAGTTACTTTCTCTGCCACTGCCACCCTCTCTGGAGCAAGGAGCATGTTTTCATTACAGAATCTAATGCACAGTGAAAGCTAAATATTAGCTTGCCAAAGTTAACAGAAACACATGTGCATGTGGCAAGGGGAAAGGAAGTATCCCAATTCAGATAAAGTATATTTTCATTCACTGTATGTAGTTTGGAAAGTAGAGAAAAACAGAAAGGAAGAAATAAAATTTATCCATAACCCAGCTCCCTCAGAGACAGTCATTGTTAATAATTTAGAATATTTAGTTCCAGCTAAAGCATACTTTTAAAAGAAGCTCTGGTTTTTAAAATTAGTTAATAATTTAGAATATTTAGTTCCAGCTAAAGCATACTTTTAAAAGAAGCTCTGGTTTTTAAAATTAGAAAATTACTTACATGGCCTAGCAGATGATCCTAATTCTCGACTCTGCTGTTCCTTTGTTAGCTCACAGAAAGAATAATCATCCTTTTTGTGGTGATCACCAGTCAAGAGGAAATCCAAGAAAAATATGTGGTGTGTGTTTTATTCATCTTCTGGAATCTACTGGATATGGTTAGGTAAGAAGGCAAACTAATTTCTTAAAAGGAGGCCAAAGTGCTTTCTACACTGAAACCAGTAACAGCTCCTTGTATTTGGTTACTCTGAATGAGACAGAAAAACATAACCTCGTTTAAAAATATTTTATCCTGATATGGAAATGCTTTTTAGTGCTTTCCAGAATGGGCATGTCAAAATAATGAAAACCTATCACGGTATTACAAGACAAATCAGTGCCTGCAGGTTTTCAGCACAAGGCTTGGCACTGCACCAACCTGGAGTAAGCCTCACGCTGTGTGCTAAGGAAAGGGACCTCTGATGACTGCTCTGGTACATACTGGTTTAATAAGCAAAGCAGGACTTTCATCATGTCACTGTCAGACTTTACTAAGTTGATTTCTATGGATTCAAGAATATTTTAAACATAGGACCTTGTCTCTCTGGAACAAAAAATGCACATTCACATCTCTTTTTGTAGGTAATTACAGTGGGTCCAAAATGGCTTCTGTGGTACCCCAGGAACTGTGGCCCTAGACAGTCTTCAGTTTCCTCTTAATTCTAAATCTTTACAGTGAGAGATGCCGAGTTCTCTGTTTAAGCCCCTTGTTCAGTGAACTGCATTACAGTTTGGGATAGTGTCCTAATTTGTACTTGAGCTTCTAAAATGACCTCTGTCACCCCCACATGAAAGTGCTGTATGTGAATAGGTCAGAAAAGAGCCCAAGATTTTGTCAGGTATGGTGGTGCACGCCTATAAATCCCAGTACTTAGGAGGCTGAGGCAGGAGGATTGCCATGAATTTGAGGCCAACCTGGGCTCCATAAGTGAGTTAAAGGCCATCCTGCACTACAGAATGTGAATTTGTCTCAGAAAAAACAATACCCCCACAAAACCCCAAGATTTTAGCTGATGTTACATAAATTACGTATTGTATTAGTAATGGCTGGATTAAAATGTCTAAATAATGGGTGGAATGCCAAGACAAATGAATAAAATATTTAGCTGGATTAAAATGACTATACTTCTTTGTATATATCACTTAGTAAATTATTTCTTGTTTTTCAAGTAGTTTTGTAGACTAAAAGCAAACTTTGTTTGTTTTTGGTACTGGGAATTGAACTGAGGACCGTGCACTTGCAGGCAGGCACTTACGCACTGAGTTATATCCTTGGTCCTACTAAGAGAAAACTTTATGGACTTTGTAGCCTATGACTTACTACTAATGTGGTGTTGGAGCCTCTTTGGGGACCACAGTCTTTTAATATGTTGGACTATGAGTATGCTTGACTCTTTCAGTACTGAGTCAATCTGACCCAACAGAGAACAAAACAACTTTTGCATCAAAATTGGTAGTAAGCTATCATAGGACGACTTTTGGATACAGAGGTAAAGTCCCTCAAGATGAAACCCAGGCATTATTTGCTAAATGTTCCAGGCAAAACACTTATCTTGTTTTATTCTAACAACCATATTGAGATATAATTCACACACCATAAAATTCATTTTTTAAAAGATAAAAGTGTGGATTTTATTATATTCAAGGAGATGTGCAACTATCCCCACTATCTAATCTGAGAATATTTTCATTACCCCAAAAAAAGAAACTCCATACCCAACAGTAAGTTCCCATTCCCTGTGGTGAACATCCACGAACCAGATTTTGTGTGTGCATCTTTTACTTACCTTATACCCTGGACTGAAATTTTTGGGCTTCTGATTTGAAATTTTACTTTTCCCACTCTACAAAATGAGCACAGAATTAGCTTCCTAACCCATCCTAGGCAATTCTTTAATAAGTGAGTTGACTTGTAAAAGGTATTTGTGAAAAGTTGACTGCTAACATCACAGTTAACTGTGAGACAGATGCTCTCTGATGACCAGAAGCAACAGGAAGATGTACACTCTTTCCATCTCTATTCAACATTGCATTGGAAGCTCCAGCTATTGCAATTAGTAGTCAAATAGAACATCTTACAAACAGACTGGGAAAAAGGAAGTAAAAAAACCATAAGGGACACACAAGTTTATAGAGTATAAGATCAACACAAAAATCAATTTATTTCTATACTTGCAATGAACTATCTTAAAATGAAATTTAAGGAAGTTTTGTTTACAATAACAGCAAAGAGAATAAAATAGTACTTAAAAATGAATTTAACAAAAATGTACAGAATACAAGGAAAATTATAGGACTTTGAAAAATTTAAAATCTTAGTAAGTGGGAAAGACACACCACATTGTTTTAAGACTTAATGTTAAGATAGTAATACTCCCAAAATGGTGTATAGATTCAATGCAGTCCCTACTAAAATTCCAGCTGGCTTCTCTATAGAAATTAAGAAACTGATCCTAAAATTCATGTGGAAACACAAGGAACCTAGGCATAGCCAAAACAATCTTGGAAAAGAACATAGTTGGAGAACTCACTCTTCCCAATAAAATTGACTACAAAGTAACAATAATCATAAGTGTAGTACTGGCATATGTAACAATCATGGGATTAAACTTGACAGTCTACAAATAAACTCTCATTTTTGGTCAATTAAGTTTTGACACAGGTGCTAAGAGAAATGGGGAAAGAATCTTCTCAATGAGTGGTATGAGATCAACTGGATATCCATATACTGTAGAATGAAGTTGGATCTTTACCACATATATGAGGGTAGATGTATGTAATCAAGTCATAATCAAGTAAATAAAGAATTAAACACTTAGAAGAAAACACAAGGATAAATATTTATGACTGCAGCTTTGGCAAGTGTATTCATTTGACACCAAAACCACAAGCAACAAAAGAAAAAAATATATAAATTGGACTCCCTTCAGAATGGGTCTTAACATGAGAAGATTCCTATCTACTCTTATTTCTAGAAGTAGAAGGAGAAAAAAAAGATAGTGAGATGCTATTTTTCACTCAGATTAAAAAGTGTGATAACATGCAATGTTAGTGAGGGCGTGGACCACTAGTGTATGTATATGTAGTAAACATACACATAACTAGGCAGATGTAAAAGTATTTCTAAAAGGGTACATAGGAAACTGGAATTAGTCATTGTCTCTAAGTAGCTGAGTCTGGAAATGGGAAATGTTAAGTTTGCTCTAGTCATGTTTTCAAGGTTCTTTTTGGTTTGTTCTGTCTTGCCATGTATATTTGCCTATACCAGCGGTTCTTATAGTGTGGTCCCTGAGTCAGTCATCAACCTTACCTGAAACTTGTTAGTAATATGAATTTTCAAGTTCTACCCCAGACCTGCATTATCAGAAACTCAGGGAAGTGGGGTGGGGGTATAACCCAGCAACTTGTGCTCTAACAAGACATCTAAGTCATTCTGATCGATGTTGAAGCCTAAGAACTACTGACCTATTCTATTCAAATAAACAAAAATATGTATACTGCTTTGTCTACCACTTTATACTGGTCAGTTTAAAGCTGCCTATTTTATCCCAAACCAGCTCCTGAAACCAGCTATTATAACTGGTCATGTAAGTTGAAACAACAAAAGATACTGAGGGATGCCAAATAGGAGTTAGAAGTCAGATTTTTTAATAGTCATTCTTGAAATATTGACAAATATATGTCTTAAAACCAAACAAACACCTATCTGCTTGCTTGCTGAATAAGATAGGGTTGGCTTTTTAATAAAATTGAAGTCACTAATCAAGGAAACTTGTAATTTCTTGTGAGGGGCCAATAGTTACATTTTTGCTGTATTCAACCCTATAATTATCTATGATCCATTCCATGAGATAAGCCAGAGTGACAGGGTCCCCACCACGTTTTAAACCTTTCTTACTTAAATTACAGGAAATACAGTATATAGTTTGCACATTTCCAGTTTTATGCCTGTATTTATGTAGCAAGGTATTTTCTTCTGTTATTTCCCAGACATCAGCAGCAAATGATGCCCCTACGCTTTCTTTCCTTTCAGGTACACATACAGCATGTTGGCAGTCATAGGAACGTCCTATGCCGTCTTGACATGGCTCAGTCAAACGCTGTGGATGCCCATTTATCCCCTGTGTGTTCTCGCTGAAGGTAAGAAAAGAGCTGTATTGCTGACTGACCAAAGCCAGTGCACTAATTTTTGATGATTAAATTGGAATTACTCAATGTACCTTTCTTGGCATTTTTCCCTTGCTGCAAACAAAGGTTCCAGAGGTAAAGTTGGAGAGGGAAGTAGCTCTGTACAATAGGCAAAACTGGATGAGAAATAA
The DNA here is from genome assembly GCA_004027295.1 of Dolichotis patagonum. Taxonomy (NCBI): domain Eukaryota; kingdom Metazoa; phylum Chordata; class Mammalia; order Rodentia; family Caviidae; genus Dolichotis; species Dolichotis patagonum. The sequence goes on from PVJX010008056.1 coordinate 32,642, forward strand.
GGACACCTGTGTTCAAACCCTTACCTTCATTGTCTCTATGCATTTGAGATAACTTATTTAACCTGAGTCTGTACTGGCCAAAGAGACGTTAAGCATTTAGAAATTCTATGATCTTTTACATATTATGCATTGTGTTGGTTAGTTATCTTTCATTGCTGGGACAAAATACCCAAACCCGGGCCGGGGATTTAACCTCAGTGGCTTAATTAAGTGCCTGCCTGGCAAGTGCAAGGTCATGAGTTCAATCCTCAGTACAAAAACAAAAACAAAAACACCCCCCAAAATCCAACACCCAAAGTTAAGGAAGGAAAGGTTTATTTAGCTCACAGTCAATGGAGGTTTCAGACCATAATCAGGGGGCTCCAAAGCAGGGTGTCATGGCACAGGGGCAACACTTCAAAGCAGCAGAAGATAGTAAAGCAACAAGAACAAAATATGTGTAGGGGAAGCAAGCCTCTTCTTCCCTTATATTGTAAGCTGGCCATGCCCCTTGGATGGCAGTAGCACTCACACCATCTTCAAGCCCTCCTCTTGCACAGGCTGAAGATGTTTACAAAGTAAGGACCCTGGCCCCTTGCTGAATCACTTAAACTTCTAACTTTCGCAAATTGACCCAATAAACAACATCCTTAAGTGGTAATGGCTTGTCCTCCACACCCCAGGACGGAGAGTTGCTGAGTTACTTAGTTAAGCTTCTAAACTTCTCAAGTTGACTCAGTGTATCAACAATAACACCCATACAATTTCAGTTTAGTTTGGCTAGACTCTCTTTTCCACTTACCATGTCCCATGTCACTTTCTGAGGAAAGTATTCCTTGATTTGTCAAGGTAATTCCCCTTGAGACTACCAATTGTCATTTTCTGAGGAAAATATTCCTTGACTTGTCAAGGTAATTCCCCTTAGAACAGCATCATGGGGTCTACCTCAGTTGTAACTAGATATCTGTATGATTCTCTGACTAGGGAATGTTTTCTGACTAGAGAATTTTTAAGATGCATGAATGAATGAGTGCATAGGAAATCTTTCCATTCTTGTGAATTCTAAGCCTATCCTTTTCTAGGAAAGCTATATTCTTACATAACTGCCATACAATCCATATTCTTTTAGTAGATTTAGAAACTTATAATTGCAAGGTAAGATTATATGCAGAAAAATCTAGAAACATCAACAATGTTTAATATCAATGATTAATTTAGGGTTGTAGAATTTGTATGTCTGTAATTTTATCTTTATGCTTCTATGTATTTCCAAATGCACTGCAATATAAAAGATGCAGTTAAGAACACTGCTTATCTTTTAATAACTAATTCTGAAAATATAATAAAGTTAATTTTTAAATACCTGTAATTTTCCCATACAAGTAACACAACTAAGCAATTATATGATGAAGTGTTACAGACTTACAGTGAATCTTAGATGGCAAATTTGTGTCCGTTGCAGGTCCTGTATTATTGCTATTTGTGCCTGAGCCCTTTTCTTTCAGATCTTTCTTTTTAAAAATGTTTTATTTTAAAATAATTTTAGATTCGCAAGATTGTACAAAACTGCCATGTACTCTTCACCCAACTTACCGCAATGATAACATCTTACATAACCACAGTACACTATCACCTTATCCCATGGAATGTGAAAAATCTGCACAACCTCCATTTCTATCTGCCATCAGCTTCCTCTTTCAAAGTATTTTTTTTGGCCAGCATTTCTATCTGAATTCCTTAGCATATTTCTTAAATACTACTGAGGCTTAGGGAGGAAGAAGATGATATTTCAAGACCAGTTACATTGATAAAATGTTGGGTGATACAAGCTTGTAATTCCAGGACTCTGGGAGTCTGAGGCAGGAGGATCGCAAGTTTAAGTGCTGCCTGAGACCATGAATCAAAAAGTAAAAAGATCTGGGGTCTAGTTCAGTGTAAAGGTCATTTTGTTCAGTCTCCAGTACTGAGGGAGAAAAAAGCTATACCAGTTTTTTATTGCAGAATCTTAATTTTATTCTCAGAATCACTACTTCTGTATTCAGTGCATGTTGTACCATTCCAAAGTAAAAATACATGCAGCATTTTCCAAAGTCATTTGCTTATCACTGCTATTTGTGGCAAGAGTGACAGATGTATTCTGAATTACCCTTTTAAGAAATACTATGGTCTTTCCACATAAGCACAACATAAAATATACAATGTAAAAATTTGGAAAGTCATACTGCTGTAGCAGCCTTGCCAACTTAATCATATTTCTATTTCTATACCAAACTGCAACGTTAGCAATCATCAAAAAAACTGTCATTGTCAAATTCAAAATATACTTCAATTATGGAGACGTGTACACACATTCCCATAACAAGGAAGGAAACTTTTATATTTTTTTCTTTAAACAGCATTTGCCATCTACCAATCGCTGCCTTATTTTGAATCATTTGGCACTTTCTCCACCAAGCTGCCCTTTGACTTAGCCATCTACTTCCCGTATGTGCTGAAGCTGTATCTCATGATGCTCTTTATAGGTAAGTGGCTGTTTTATTTTTGCACTCTTCCTGTTCTTTCTGGTTTATGCTGCCATCTGCCTTAATAAACGAGTTGTAAACAGGAAAGAGACCAAAGAGGAAGCCTACCATGATGAACTAGATTGTGCTGTTAAAGGTTTTAGAAGTTATAATGCTTTGAGCAAGGCACTGCAAGACCAAATATATCACTGTTTCACTATATGAACAGCAACGGTTTTACTATTAGAAAATACAACTGCGAAACAAGACATTATGGCAGCCATTGCTGATTTAGTATCATCTTGCTTTGAAGTCCTACCATGCTTTTGTTCTTCTATTACCATTGGTTCTATCATGTTGTGTCTTACTGGATTTTAATATGTGTGATAGTATAAACAAAATTTTTTTATGGAAAATGATATTATAGTAGCCATTGTTCATTTTCTGTTATTTGGTTCAGAATGCCCTGTAATTCTTTCATTCTCTTGAATGGTTTTATACAATTTTGTTATGTTTGATGTTATTGTGTGTGAAGCTATGCTCAACCATTTCCAAGAAAGAGATGTTATGGTAGCTACTGTTACTATCCGGTTGTCTTGTTGTGAAGCGCTGTGTTGCTTGCATTGTTCTGTTCTGATCTTTGTTCTGTCCTCTTTTGTTTTATTCTCTTTAAAATAAAATTTAAAAAAATATAACTGTGGTATGTATGAAATACAGAAGTTTTGACCATAAGCAATAATATCACAAAGTACATGTCAAACTGAGCAGGACTGGATATTTCTAATTTTCCCATTTATATCTATTCTTTCGTGTTTGGCCTTACATGTTAGTTCTTCCTAGCAAGCAAATGGGAATAGGTGCTAAAGACTCAAGAAAAATTTATGGAACAAAAATTTACAGTTGGGTGGGATTTCAAGAAGGCTAAATAGAGGCACCCAGCACTCACTGGCTCCTCAACAATGAAAAACCAAAGCAACAGCTGAATGCTGCATTTTGATGTGAGTGGTCATGGGAGAACACTGTAAAGCAGCTGGAAAGAAAGTAGAAACTCTTACCATTCAGACTTGGAACTATAGCCTAGTATGAGCAACACAACATCCTAGTAGTATGTGAAGCCTAACCTGGCTTCACATAAAATTTATATGGAAGCAAAAAGATGCCAAATAGTCAAAATAATATGGTATTAGCGTAAAAACAGACACAGAGTGGAATACAACAGAGTGCAGAAACCAGAAATTAACCCATGAATCTACAGCCAACTGATTTTTGACAAAGGTGCCAAAAAAGATGTATCAGAAAAGGGACCACCTTTTCACCACATGGTGCTGGCCAAACTAGGTATCACAGAAGACTGAAACCTGACTTCTATTCTTACCCTACACAAAAATAAACTCAAAATGCATCAAAGATCTGAAACTACTACATAAAAAACATGGGGGAAACAATTCAAGAGACAATATAGGTATGGGTAATGATTTTTCAAAAGCACAAAAAAGCAGAATTGACCAGTGGGATTAAACTAAAAAACTGCATAGCAAAAGAAACAATAAAGAGACAACCTACAGAATGAGGAAATGTATTTTCCAGCTATTCATCTAACAGAATCTTCAAAATATATAAAGAACTACAGAAACTTATTTAAAGTAAGTAACCCAGTTAAAAATGGGCACATGCACTGAAGAAATACGAATTGCCAATAAACATATGAACAGATCTCAATATCACTACTGGTCAGGGAACTGCAAAGCAAGACTGCAGTAAGACATCATCACACCCTTAGAATGGCCAGTACAGAAAAACTGGTAATAAAACATGCTTGCAAGAGTGGGGAGAAAGACTGTTATGCACTATTGGTGGGAATATAGATTTGCATAGCCACTATTTGGAATAGCATGGAAGTACCTAAAAATCCCTGAAACTGAGCTGCCATATATTTCTGTATTTCTACTTCTATTTATTTAAGAGAAATGAAATGCACAAAAGAGATATCTGCATGTCTATCTTTATTGTGGCACTACTCCCAACAGCTAAGATAAAGGAATCAGTCTAGGTGTCTACCAACAGATGAATGGATATAGAAAATATGGTGTTTATATACACAATGGATTATTATTCAGCCATCAAGAAAAATAAAATCCTGACAATTGCAGAAAAATGGAAGGAACTGGGGGACCTCATGTTAGGTGAAGTAAGCCAGACTCAGAAAACTATCACATACGTCTCATATGTGCAAACAAACAGTTGACATGAAAGTAGAATAATGATTCCTAGGCCTTGGAAGAATGACAGTGAGGTAGGAGGGGGCAAGGTGGAGGGAGGGTGATTGGGTATGATCAGGGCACATTGCATGCATGTATGGAAAGAACACACTGAATCTGATTAATATGTGCAATTAATATGCTAAGATATTTTTTAAGAAGAATAAAACATTTGCAGAGAACCTTAAAGAGTAAAACTGCTAATAAAATTTTTTGATTAATTAGTTTTACAGAAAATTGGGAAAAAGATTTCCATTATTAAATGTCCTCAGCTCTAACCTTCACAAATCCTCAACACAATTATCTCTAGGAGGTAAGTTATCCGATATAAAAGAACAACATACATAGAGAAAAGACTAAGGTAATACTACAGAGGCAGTGAGGAGAGTAGCCGGGAAAAAAATTTGTGCATTAAAAGTAGTAAGATAGGAGAGTTTAATTTACTTCTCCTCCTGCATAAAATCTGGATACATTAAGCATTCCTTCTTCAAGCTCCCTCGTTTCTTGTCCTTGGAATTCAGGCAGCACTCTAAGTTATGAAATCATGGCTATTTCCAAAGACTGACCTAATCAACTTTTCTATTTCGCCACTTTTTTCTCCACTGTAGGTATGTACTTCACCTACAGTCATCTTTACTCAGAAAGAAGAGATGTCCTCAGAGTTTTTTCCATTAAAAAGAAGAAAATGTGAAGCATAGCATTGCAATGTGACATGAGAAGAGATGACATTCTGTGGGAACAGACAACACAGGAAGTGTTCCAGCAGAAGAATACCACTTAAGAAAAAGCGACGGCATTAAATAATTACCACATTCTAGGTGACAACGGTTTTTTTCCTCTAAGACAGAAACTCTGTACACCTTGCTTCATCAAAGTTGTGGATTTTATACAAGTTACTTCAATAATGAGTGAAGTCTGATTCTTTTACTGTGAGGTTGATGAGGAATAAGTTCAATGAAATTGAGAAACCAAACTATTACCTGAATTACATGTATTATTTTTCACTTCAGAGTTCTCAAACAGTAGCAGATCTGTAGGAAAGCAGCACTGTAAAATAATGTTCTGCAGTTATCTAGGATGACACATTTCATAGACAAATGTAACTGCCCACAGAACTAATAACTCCATGACCACCTTAAACATTAGATATGAAATTAACATCTTTGGAAGTGCTGGGTCTTAGCTCAGGCTGCTATAACAAAACCACCTAACTGGGTGGCTTAAATAACACTGGTCCTATTGATGAGGACTTCACCCTAATGGCATGATTACCAGTCTCATTTTGGTTGGTTTTTTTTTTTTGTTTTTATTTTTGTTTTTTTGGTACCAGGGATCGAACTCACAACCTTGCATTTACCAGGTAAGCACTTAAGCCACTGAGCTAAATCCCCAGCCCTTCTTAAGATTTGTTTTGTTTTGTTTTGTTTTGTTTTTAAAAAGGTCAAGCTTCAAAGCAGAACTTTATGGTTTTTTGTTTTTTGGGGTTTTTTTGGTACCAGGATTGAACTCATGACCTTGCACATGCCAGGAAGGTGCTTATACCACTGAGCTAATCCCCAGCCCCACAGTTCCATTCTTATTGAGGTCTCTCTTTTTGGTTTAGAGTTGAATGCTTTTCTGCTGTATCTTCACATAAGACAGAGATCGATTTCCTTGTGTCTCTTTTATAATGACACTGGTCTTATTGATGAGGGCTTCACCCTAATTGTATGATTACCTTCAGAAGCTCTGCATCCAATTATCACACTGGGGTGAGGGCTTAACACATGAATTTTGGGGAAAAACGGATTCAGTCTATAACATTCTGCACCTGGCTCCACCAAATTCATGTCCTTATCACACACACAATACATTAATTTTATCCCAACAGATTTTATTCATTCCTGCATTAACTCCAAAGTTTCAGCACAATATTATCTAAATCAGGTAGGCGAAGCCAGGCATGGTGGTGCACACCTGTAATCCCAGCACCTGGAATGCTGAGGCAGGAAAATCACCTGAGTTTGAGGCCAGCATAGGCTACATAGTTCCTGGCAGCTTGAATTACATAGTGAGTCCCTGTTTCAAAAAACAAAAGAAAATCAGGTAGGTGATATTCAAGGTAGAATTAATCTTGAGGCAAAATTCTTTTCTAGCTATGAACCTGTGAAGCCAAAAACGTTATGTGCTTCCAAAATGTAGTAAGTATAGGGGTACAATAGGCAAAAGAGACATTCCCATTTCAAAACGTAGCAAGAGTGACAGGTCTGCAGTAGGTCCAAACTTTAGCACGGCAGACTCCCTGAGATCTCAAGGTTCAGAAATAATTCTCTTTGGCTGGATGCTGTATCTTTAAGACTCATCAAGATAGAAGTCTTCTCCCCAGGTCTCTGCTTGGGTAAATCAGGCCCTCGCACGTTTGGATGGACCAGCCCTATGGCTCTAGGAAATCACGTGGCCTGTTTAAACCGAGGTCATGACTGTCTGTTGAAACAAGATGCATTCCTGATGATGTTCAAGTAACCTTTAGAGTCATTCTTTCTTTGTCTTGAAGAATAGTGTACATTCATGGCTAAAAATCCACGGTCTTGTTTATAAATTCCCAGATGTCCAGCGGCCTTCATTATGTTTCATCTCCATTTCTCCAGCTGAACCTAGCAGTGTTCCCACCTGAGGGGCTGATTAAGGCTGCATTTAATATTCATGTTCCTCGACTTGGATGGTCTACTTGCTGCACTATTAAGTTTTCTCTTTAGAATGTTTTCTTAACTTTTGTAATGGGGCAGGCTGAGAATTTTCCAAACCTTTAAATTCTGGCTAGTTTTGGTTAATAATTATGTCTTCAATCTACTTCTTGCTTTATTTTATTGTAAACAGCAGGAACCAAGCCACTCCTTTAACATTGTGCTTGGTGCTCTCCTCAGCTATAAACCCAATTTCATTACTTGTAAGTTTCACCTTCCACCAAACACTAGACTAGAAACATGATTTAGCCCATTTCTTTGCCATTTATAACAAAGATCCCCTTTCTTCCAGTTTCCAATAAAATGTTACTGGTTTCTCTCTGATACCTCATCAGAATGACCTTTACTATCTTTATTTCAACCAACATTCTGTTCATGATTTATACATTCTCTAAGAAAAGGCTTTGTCTCCAGCTTTCTTCGATTCTTTCTCTCTCCCTCAACAAAATCACCTTTATCAATCCCTAAAAGGCAAAATTAGCTTCTTCCATCACACACCTTAACACTTTTCCAGCTTTTACCCATTACTTCCTTTCAAAGCTGCTTCTACATTGTTACGCATTGGTTAATACAGCAGCCCACTTCTTGATCTCAGCTGCTATCTTAGTTTTGGCTACTGTAAGAAAATCCTGTGAGTACTATGCCTTTAAATAGCAGAAATAGGTTTCTCACTATTCCTGAGACTGGGAAGTCCAATACTGAGGTGTTGCCCATTTCAGTTCTTGATGAGGCTCTAAGATAAGAAATTATTTTCTTTGTGGTTTGGAAATGGATATCTTCTTGCTGTATCCCCACATGGTGGAGAAAAATCACCTCTCCCATGTCTCCTCTTATAAGATCACTGTTCCCATTCATGAGGGCTCCACCCTATACTGTCTTACTTCTCCAAAGCCCCATGCCAAATAATCACTCCAAGAGAAGTAAACTTTTAGCAATTAACTTAAAAAAAAGTTTTTAATAGCCTCTTAGTTACCATGTACCCATCATAGTACAAATAAAACACAAACTAGTTGTAGGCATTTGCATGGATCTCAACATCCGTTTCAAATGCACACTTTCCAAATCAAAAGTCAGAGTGTTTGGATATTTCTGAGAGACAAACCAAAGCTTTAACCCCACACATTTATTTGTTAGTATATGTCTGCATGGTATTTATCTTGGCAACTTGTGTTAAAAAACTAACAGATGAATTTTAAGGAAAATTTCCTTTTGTGTATACTTAGGAACATCTGCTATATAAAAAAAGCAGAGACTTCTACTAGTTTCTGGAGAAAAACCAAAAATCTTGAGAAATTCATTTCTTCCCTGAGATTATACAATTAACCAAAGGGAAGGCTTTTTTATTTCGGTGACCTGTATTTTCGCATGTTTAGATTTTACAATCTTTCAATTTTCAAATTTAGAGTCTGTAGAGGTTCCAATGAATAGGAAGATCCTAGGACTCTTCCATTTAAGGCTACCCAAAACAAAATGGGGCTAGGGAAGAGTGGTTACACACTTTTTTTTCAATACTGGGGGTTGAACCCAAGGCCTTTAAACTGAGCTACAACCATGCCACACAACCCATTCCCACCCTCTTTTGAGATAAGTTCTTGCTAAGTTGCTAAACTGCCCAGGCTAGATTTGAACTTGCATTTGTGATCACTTGCCTCAGATTCCTGAGACACTGAAATCATAGACATGCACCAAGGAGGTATCTTACTCCTCCCTTTTGTACTCCTCTTGTCAAGGGCAGGAGGGCAGGTAAGCTTTGAGAAGAAGTGGGCTGAAAAGAACAGTTTGAGTTTAGAAGTCCAGGCTGAGTCTTCCTGCCATCACTTGGGCATTAGCAATCTGTGACTGCTGATTCAAGAATGAAAAAGGTCATCTTTCAGTGCCTGCCTCCTTTTCAGTCTTTCTCCTTGCAACCAAGGTTTGCAAAGTGATCCAGGAATCTAACGTCCACGAAGACCTACTCTAACTTCCCAGTTGCCTAATAATATGAGGCAATGGAATCTGATTGTTTCCGTTTTCAAATCTGAGTGATCAAATCTACATTAAGCATTAAGATCCACAGAAATAGCTTTGGATCTTAGGTTGAAGGACCCCGGTTCTAGGTGAAGCTCTTCTATTCACTGGATTTTAAAATAGAATAAAATAGATTTAAAATAGAATACTGCATTAAAATAAAATAAATTAAAATAAAATACTGCATTTTAAAATAGAAAATACAGTGTACTTCGGTTTATAAACTTAATTTATCTCACAGTTTTGGAGAAGGTGGATGTGGTTGTGTCTGTCACCTGATGGGGGGTTTGTGAATTGAAGCAAAATTTGCCAAATGCTTTTGTTTGTGAACCAAATTGTTTGCGAACAGAAGCATCTTAGGGCATTGTTGCAAGAGTTAAGCCAATGTAAGCAAAAGCTCTGGTGTACTAACTAATAGAAAATGTTAGATGAATTTTAACCTCTAATCTGTAGGAAGTAACAGCATGTATGGGTGTGGGGTAGAAGGAAGCTGACTTCGAGTGTAAATTTTCTACCCTTTTGCTCCCTTTAAATTCATTTCCCTCTAGCTCAACCTCTAAGAAAACAATTTTTTGGAAAACAAAAGTAGAAGAGCTGTTTTTAACCTAGGTGACAGGTATATTTGGTGACAAAATGAAAGCCCAAGCCACATGGAACACTGGAAGTTCCATGGCACTTGTGAAGCACTGGACTCTGCATTATAGAGTAATAGACACAGAGACACAGTATTTCATTGGTGTAATTTTTCTTCCCAACAATCTCATATATGTATGTATCAGTATGTTGCATACTGGTAAGACAAAGCCCTAATTAATGGGTGCAAGAAGGAAGGATAACTAGCAAACAGATGAAATTTAAAATGTTTGTGAAGTTTTAAGTGAGTGAAATGCAACCCTTGAACATATTCTTACAGAACTTTGTTTAATTTAGGACACCAGTCACGCTGATTAAGAGATTTGTACTTATAGAAAAGATTGACCTTTAAAAGAAATATTTGTCATTCTTTTGCCTGCCTAGCACTCCACCAGATTTCTCCTGGGGACACCTAGTTTGGATGGCTTGGATGGGACTGCCTGTGTCCTCTCTGTTCAGGGACTTAGGAGTGGACCTACAACCCAGGCCTTGTCAATGACAGGACTCCTCTTCCTTGGGCCCAGATACTTGCTCGAGATTTACAATAAAGTGACCCAGACTAAACCAGAATCCTTTCCATATTGCTTCTCTCATACCTGGGAAAAGATACTTTTCCTTACCTTTGAGGTTGCTGGAAAACATTGTGTCAACTATGTAAAGGGATTCTGAAAGGCACAAAATCTGAAGGCATCATTGGATTCTTAGACATAGCTGTACCTCATAAGATCTGCTCTTAAAGTTCTTGGTTTGAGAGTTAATATTCTGCTTTTCTGGATGAAGCTGTTTTGAATTGGATAACTTTCACTTGCATGTAGAAGAACAAAGATAAGAAAATTATAGCCATCATTAATGAATCTGATTTAACTAATACTCAGGGTCATTCTTATTATTTAAATGTGTACAGTATTTCCAAAAAAGTGTTTTATCCATAGGAATAAAACTTGTCTCATTGAGTCAATGAATATCTATTTAGAGATTTCATAGAAAATAGATGAAAGCACAACTGTCATCACTATAGTTTGCTTTTGTTGGTAAAACTTTCCCACTTGCCTTAATACAAATAACAGTCGCATGAGCAAAATTCACAAGATTATTTTACTAGAATTTAAGAGAGAAATGATATAGTCATTTTTGCAAAGAAAATCTTCATGTTGAATTCTGGCAAAAACAAACAAACAAAATTCATGTTTCTGTTTCAGTCTCAACTGGGCAGGATACCAAAGAAATGTACCCTTTTCCCGGCAATGCCATGCCATGCTGTCAGGAGTATGGCCATCTTTTCATGACCCTTAACTCAGGATCAATACCTCAACAATCCTGGACAGGAAATCTGAAAAGTTTCTTCCATGTCTGTGGTTTGCCTCATTCAGCTGAGAAGGCTGCTGACTACTGCATAGCTATTCACCAACCGTAGGCTCTGGTCCACACAGCCTTCTTCTTAAACTCCGGGAGAGTTCTCAAGGACAGCAGGGTGGCTAGGGGCACAGAAAACAACGCACACTGTTGCACTGGTTGGAGCTGTGCTTGCAAAGACCATTTTGATCATCAAGGTATCAAGACAGAGTTGGATTTTTCTCACTTGCCTAATCCTCCAGGCTAAAATTCTCATCAAGACTTGGAAGAATTTTAATGGCAGAAAACTATTCTAAAGGTTTGGGAGCTTGTTTGTTCATTTTTTCAGCTACCCTACAATCAGTTGTTGGCAAATTTTGAAGCTTTCAAAATTGGAAACTGACCCTTCTGGATTGTTGCTGCTGTTTGTTTTCTTGATATGAGTATGCATTACATGGAGGTCTTCTCTTTGTAAAAATCTACTGAAGATGTGTGTTATTTTCTAGGTAAATATGATCATCTCCATTAAGTGTTTAATTAAAGCAGAAAATAGACAAATAAAAAACCAAGCCAGGTGTGATGGTGCACACCTGTAATTCTAGCACTTTGGAAGCTGAGGTGGGAGCATTGTCTGGGCTATATAGTGAATTCAAGGCTAGTCTAAGCTATATGGTAAGACCCTGTCTCAGAACAAAAAACAAAACAAAAATCTCCAAAACCCAGGCTCAATAAAAAAGTTGAGCTTATGTGCTCAATGGGGCAAGTATGACTGTGCTAAAGTATACTTGGACATGCATTCACAAGTCTACACATTGTGATCTGTCACCAGTCCTCTCAAGGATCAAGCATTCTGTTTAAGCCCTCTAGGTAACTTATTATACATCTTATTTTAGAATATTAATATAAGCATATTGAGGTGCTATTTAAATGTAATGTGACATTATTTAAAACACAGTGTGAATTTAAAATATCATGTAAGTCAGAGTTACACACCAATTATGTGTCACTCTGATAAGTTCATAACTATATACTCAAGTGAACACGTACTTCCTTGAACCAAATGAATGCTTTTCTCATTTGGTGTCAGTTGTTAACTCTGTAACCTAAGAGAGTATGTATTTAGGGCAATCGATGGCATTATGGACCCATGGTCATTAAAAATTATTCCAAACTCCTGAGCAGAGAACGAACAGAAACAGTCCTAACAGCAAGTCTCTGCAGATGGACTGCATTCCAGATTCTCAATAAAGTTCATGTGGGGGCACTGTTCTCTCATTGGGGTGCTTTCTCCTTCCCCTGGAGAGAGGGAGAAGGACTAGAACCAATGAATTCTTGCTTGCTTGGTAACTAAAAAATATGCCACACTTAAGGTAAAATTTGGGCCATCCTAGGAATCTAGATTGGCCACATAAATTATTACACGAGTGAGACCTTTCAGGGTACTATCTTACACGTGTCAGGAACAGCAGCAACAGTCACTAGCTCCAGACCCGGAGTCACAGATGACAAGCAGAAGCCATCTCAGGTCACAAAGCCAATGCCCGAATAGGTTCTCAGATATGAGTAAACCAATTTACATAATTTCACGGTCTTTCACGTTTGAGGGTTCTACAGTCATTGTATAACAAAGTCAATAGAGAAGAATAAAAGACATGAAAACCATCTAAATGCCTGACAGTATGAGAAATGCCTAGTTCCTTTGCAGAATACTATGTAGTCATCAATACTACTTACGAAGTCAGTATAATAACAGGTTTAAATGCTTAAAAATGTTAAAACATGGGTAGTACTAAGATTGTTTATGTATATTTTATCAATTGTATATGACTATAGATACATAAAACAATGCTTATACAATACAAATACTTCTGTGGAAATTATCAGAATTGTCTTTGGAAAATAAGACTTGATTTCTTATTCTCATTCTTTTACTTCTCTGAATTTACCTAATTTTAATTAAAATAATTATTTTACCATTACAATAAAAATGTTTTAGAACTATATAAGTCAAAGTTAAAGACACCAGAACCATTTTTAACCCCTTTCCTGGTTCAAAATGCTGCTTTAGTGGTCACTCCAGATTACTGAGCTAAACCAGGCCAAGCCTTTCAGGAACCAAAATACATACATATGCCCTTCTGCATCACAGACAATGGATAATTTCTATCTGCACTGGACACAAGGCATGAAGTAATACCTTTTAAAAGATCCTTGGACTTGGCTGAGAGAGCTTCTTTAGGACTTTCCATGATATTGAATAGCCAGTCAATGAACTAGAATAAAAATGAACAATGTCAGTGAAGAAAATCCTACTATCAGTATGAGATCAGTCAGTCCTTTGGGCCTGCATCCATGAACAAAACTTTGTCTATAGGTAATTCCTGCCTGGGTTGGGGAGTAGAGATGAAACAGGGATTGAGCACAGGATACAAACAAAGCTCACATTTAATCAAAAGTCCTCATAAAGTCTTAACAGCTTCCTCTGCTTAATACCATGAGACCTAGAATAGATTTTAAGAGCAAGTAGACAAGGATCCAAGGGATCTGGGTGATTACTCTGAGAGGCCCAGAGAAGATCACAGCTTTGCCCAATTCTATTTCCAATGAATAGCACAGCCAAGATTTGAACCTGGATCCAAAGCCCTATATGCTTTCTTTGCATTGTGTTGATTTTATTGTGCATTCCAAGGTTGAGGAGTAAATACAGAACTCAACAAACATAAGCTCTCGTTACTGAAACAAAACAAATGTCTGCAGATGAGCAGAGTTTGTGCCCAAATGACTATGAAATAGAAATTTAAATGCAAGAGAACAGGTTTAAAATAATTTAGCTAGAGCCAAGTGTGTTAACTGAATAAATCCTACAATGAGGTAGAAACTCATAGTACTCATGAGTTTGACTGATTTCCCAGGATGCAGCCAAAATTGTTTTGGAAATAGATACAAAGTGATTTCATCAATGATTGAATATTATGCATCTTGGCTCACTGAAAAACACGTAAGATTAGTGATAGGTATTAGCCAGTCAGACAATGAGAAGCTGAGTTGAAGAAAGCAAAACAGAAAGAAAATATTCCTAATTTCCTGCTTTGGTTAAAAATTTTTCTTTATTTTCCTTTTACAACTTTGCTTTATAGTATGCTACTAGTAGGTGAATAAATTGACCACTACAAATAATATAATTGATGCAAGATGTCTCCTCCACTGTACTCCAAAGCAAACGTGGTGTCTCAGTCTAGAAATAACATGCATAGAGACCACATTTAAATTTATGCTGATTTAGAATGAAATACAAAATACAAAACTTGGGGTACCAATACTAGTGCTTATCATATTTAAGGGGAAAAGTATTTATTTGAGATACTCTGTGGAGTTATGCATAACAAAACTGTGGGTTCATAGTTCAGAAATGTTTTTAAAGATTAATGTTCAGCTTTCAAGAATAAGCAATAAGAAGTCAGTCTTAAGTTTTCACCCTCATGAAAAATCCAGTTTTGATTAAGTGGGATTCCAAAGGGAATCTTCCAAGCAACCGTATTATAGAGGGTAAAACCACATAATGAGAAGTCTCCAAAGCACAGTATTCTGCTAATGGCCTTGGGACCCCATATTAAAAAACCAAAAGGTTATTTCCTATAGTTCGGGTTTTCCTGAGAGCAACAGCAATCGTATCGGGCCTTAAAAAAACTGTTTGGCATCAGTCACAGGCAAGGGGCCTGACAAACACCTGAGCCTGGGATAGCCTCAGTCCCCGAGACTCTGCATCTAGCAGATATTTAGGTCTTAGCATTAAGGCCTGTGGCATGATTCAGGTTTCACTCAACTCACACCTCAATTCTATGGCAGGAACTGTGAAAGACAAAAGTCGTCTGCCCCAAGCAGGTGGCAGCTGACCTCACCTTCTGGGTCTGTTCCTTCCAGGGCTCCTTCTGTAGCAGCAGCAGCATGCTATTGGGGAAAAGAGTGAGAGCCTCCTGCAGAGTGACCCTGGGGATGGCACCCTTGCCAAGGATGCTTGATGCTGGCCCACATGGGTCATCCCGATGCCATGGTAACCAACTGGCACTGAGGCCGAGGAGGAGTGGAGCCTCATGGTCTGCCCATGCCACCACTATGGCCGCAAATATCAGTAGCAAGAAGTCCAAAGCCTGTGATGGACACAGAAGCAACATCAGATGATGTATTCTAGCAATTCAAAGTAACACATGTTCACAGTCAACAGCCCCCATCACAGTGCAAGGGCAACTTCTCCTATCTCTTCTGTTCTAAAAGAGGAAATGGGACTGAACAGCAAACTCCATTGCCATGCTCAATGATGAGATCTTTTAGGGCTTTAGATAGTTTCTAACATTTTATTGTTCTAACATTTCTAGGAACATTTTATTGTTCTAACATTTCTAGGAGAAATATAATTTATTCCTCATCACAGTAACATCTAAACAGTTCTGATGTTTGGTACTTTCAAAGAGATTAAGAAAGATATTTATTATTACATGGCCAAACTAATATTTCAAAATACATATTATTTTATTTTTTTAACAAATATCTCTTTATGATTAAAAAATCTGTATGGACTCCATCCATTTAAATTTTAGGCTAATCTACACACTTGTAAAAAATAAATCCAAGCACTAGTAATAGAGGTTCCCGTGAACTGTTGAGCTCCTATGATTTAAATTATATGTCTTTCTGCTAATCTGTATTCTCTATGTCTTTTAAGGTTTTTGTAAGAAAACAAAGTTAATAAAAACTGAGGAAGTACAAAGACAAAGAAGCAGATTATGCTAACTTAAAAATGACTCAGTCTCTTAAAATTCTACTCTAATGAACTGAAATTTAAAAACAATTAAAAAGATATACAACTCTTCAGGAAAACTGGGAAGATTTTCAAAGAGCCTTCAAGATCCTGCAAAGTTTACTTACCATGAAGCATGCTTATAGAAAAAAAAATTGCTTTTACTAAAAATGTACAGCAGCACATTCAAGAAAATGGGAATGAGAAAGAACCATCTTCCTTTTATTTATTGTAGTGCTTGATTGATTGTGTCAACTTGAAACATTTAGAAGTTTAATTAAATGGGTCATTGCTGTGACTATACCTGAGAGGCTTTGGAAATGGCTTGTGGGCAGAGTTTGGAAAGGTTCGGACATGTCGCCTGGACGCACAGAGCTGGAGCAACTTAGGTTGTTCTGTAGAGGAGATTCTGGTCAGAGGTCAGGAGACCAGAAGGCTGATAGAAAGCCTGATAGTAAAGACCAGGCTTGCAAGGTTTCTGCTGGGAAGAAGGACTGTATTGGTTGTTGGACTCCCTATGATGTGTGTTATGGCTTGGCAGAAAGTTTGTCTGCATTTTGCTTATGCCCAGAGACTTTGCCTGAGACTGAGATTAAGGGTAATGGACTGATTAATCTGGCAAAGGTAATTTCAAGGCAGTCAAATGTTGAGGCTGTGGCATGGCTATTGCTGGGGGCTTTTAGCCAGATCTATGTTGCAAATCAAGAGCAAAGAGCCCAGCAGGATAATTTAAAATACTGTGAGTTTGGCCAGAAGGAAAACTCCAGTAAAGCTGTGGATTGTAAAGATAGAGCTGAGACTTGGATTGCTGAGAAGAAACAGAGAGATAAGAAAGATGGCCAACGGGCATCCCAGGAAGCAGTGGGTCTCCACCCTTTGCAGCCAAAACTGCAAAAGTGAAAGAATTTTCTCAAATTAGAAAGCTTCAGAGCACCATGCTCCAGAATGGCACAGGAGGCCACATGAGGTTCCAGAATGGCGGCAGCCACATGAGATTCCAGAACGGCAGCAACATAGAGAAGCTTTTCTTCACAATCAAGTAAACAGAGCCCAGAAATCCAGGTATTGGACCCCTATAGCCAAGAGAGAGAAAAGCCTGGCTACTGCTCCAGCTGGCAGCAGGCCTTGGCATCATCCACATGGTGCTGATTTTAGGAGCAAGGAAAATGCACAAATTCTGAGGGTAAGACAGCTTCCACCTCGATTGCAAAGGGCCTGGGAGGCCAAGCAGTGTGCCCCTGAGAGGGCAATATGTAAAGATGTCAGGGTGAAGCCAAAGGTGCAGTGGAGACCCCAGAAGTTTGCAAAACCCAGGAAAGCGGCAAAAACCAAGCAAAGAGGGTTTAAGAGAGAAGCTGCAGGAGCTGAAATCCCTAGAAGTGCAGTGGGCGTGGAATCACCCAAGCCTTTTGGAGCTTGCAGATTGTTTCAAATGCTGAGCATAAAACTCTAGGACTTAATGTTCGCCCTGCTGGATGTTGGACTTGCTTTGTTCAAAATGCTTTATATTCCCCCGTTTGTAACTTTTGGAATGGTAATGTTTATTTTGTGCCTTTGCATTTCAGAAATGTTTAACCTTGTTTCACTTGTACAGGGGGTTATAGTTAAGAGTTTGCCATAGATATTGGAGGTGACTTGGGACTTGGACTTCTCAGCAATGCTGAAAATGTTAGGACTTTGGCAACCCTTGGGGATGGACTAAATGTCTTTTTTATAAAGGATGTACATGAGTCTTTGGGGGCCAGGGGTGGAATGTCATCATTTATGTCGGTGGCCCCCAGGCCTCATGTATTTGCATTGTGCATTTGTGATTGGTTCATTGTCTAGTGCTTGGATTGGTGGTGTCAGTGCTACACCCTCCTAGGGGTGGAGTCAGGATTTGATGTAATGGCAGGAAGAAGGTGTGTCTCTCTCTCTTGCCGGTTTCCAACTTGCTGT
The DNA here is from genome assembly GCA_004027295.1 of Dolichotis patagonum. Classification (NCBI taxonomy): domain Eukaryota; kingdom Metazoa; phylum Chordata; class Mammalia; order Rodentia; family Caviidae; genus Dolichotis; species Dolichotis patagonum. The sequence goes on from PVJX010008056.1 coordinate 50,808, forward strand.
TTGCAGCTACCATGAACTGTGGCCCCACCATGCCACCCTGCCTTGGAGCCAACTAAGTATGGACTGAAACCTCCCAAAACTGTAAGAAACAAACCTTTCCTTTCCCAACTTTGGGCATCACGTATTTTGTCTCAGCAACTAGTGAAAAGTAACTAAGACATTTATTAATCTTTTCTTTTTTTCAAAACTCAGTACCAGAGGTTACTTCTTTGGGTCACAGATCATATTGTAGGTATGGAGAAAACTCTTTCTAGTATGTGTATAGATGCAGTACTGGCACACGAAGTTCATCTGCACACACTTCAGGAGTCTCATCCACACATGGCCATAGCAGAGGCCAGACCTGGTCCTCCCACATCCTTTTGGAATGAAATTTAAGTGTATGGGGCCTTAGGTTCCCTCTTTAGTGCGTATTCTCTTGGTTCTGCCTATCATGGAGCCATTTTTTACAAAGGGCAGCCCCAGATGTCTCCACAAATATGGTAAGAATATCTGTTCCCTGTGGCACCAGAGAGTCATTGCCAGCATTTCTCAAAGATGACAGAAAGCAGAGAAAGAAAAGCTGCAAGTTGCACGCCATGGTTTGGATCCTGAATGTTGTTCCCAATAGACCATGTGTCACCAGCTTGGTCCCCAGAGTTTGCTACTGGAAGTTAGTGAAACCTAGGGAGGTGGGGACTAGTGGGAGGTCTTTGCGTCATTAAGGTTTGTCTCAAAGGGGACGAACCTTTTGCTTTCTGGCTGTAAGGTGAGCAGCTTTACAAAGTGATATATTACCACAGTGTGACTACATTAACAGGCTCAAAGCGATGGGGTCCACTGATCATGACAAGAATCTCCAAACCCATGAGTCAAAATAAACCTTTCCTCTTTATAGGTCGATTACATGAGGCATCTGCTGTAGAAATGGAAGGTTAACTAACACACAGCAACATATTCCTCTTAATATAAGTTCTATGTATGAAGGATACTCTAAACCACTGCTCTAGGTTGTACCTCTTCAAGTACCACATTCTGAACAGTCGTTGACTGGTAAGCAACATTTCTGATAAAACCCATCAGTTCCAGTAGCCACTCCATTCTCTTCAGCACACCTGAAATGAGAAGGATATTTTCTTACTAGATCATAATTTGGCTTTGAAATGGAAAACAGATCAGTAATAACTGTCTTAAGTGAGGCAGAAACCCGATGAAGATTCCATTAAACAGTTTTAAGTTCCCTTGCACTGCCTAAGCCTTATATTTGCTTCTGAGAGAGTTGAGATCTTTCATATCAGATAACAGTATTTTAGTCTTTACTCCCAAATAGGAGAGGGATCAAGTGATGGAGGGAAGCAGTGGGGAAAGGAATGAAAAAAAGAATTAAGAGGTGTTAAGTACATGCACCAACTCCCTACAAGCATGGAAACGCCATGGACTGCAAACATGTGCTAATAAAAAAAATTGAATTGCATATTGTTATCTTAAAAGTAGTTGTTCGAGTTATAAAATCAAAGCATAAAAAGTGGACAATCAAACACTGACAGTACAAACTATTCTGTTTGATGAACAAAACTTAGTAGTATGCTTATGTGATTTCTTACTTTTTTAATTCTGTATTATTTCTACCTTTTTTTCTATTTTGCTTTTTTTCTCTAAATAAAAAAATTGAAAAAGTAAATCTATTTTTTATGCTTCCCTGCTCACTATTTATATTTATTGGAGCTTCTTTCTCAACATTAAACACAGTGGGAGAAATATGACATGCCAACTAGCCAGTAATGTTGAATTTGGGTAATTAGTTGTTTTTATAGACTTTATACCAAAATTACAGAGAAAATCTATCCCAAAGATATATAAAAAAATAAAAACCATCCATTGTAGGGTAACTGGAGAACAAACATCAGCATAAATATTAATTTTTGTCCTTTAAAAAAATTTTAATGGGGATTCCCAGCATAGGAAGGAATTAGAGAATAAAGAAAATGAAAATAGAGTATTGCAATATGTGTCAGTTTTCCCTTAAAACCATAAAGATACAAGACATAGATGGAAAAATGGGTACATAACCATAAGTAACTTGCCTAGGATCAAAAAGGCTTCTCAGCCACACTGACCCAGAAGGTCCAGGGAGCTAAGGGCTAGCTGTTTCCATGTGTTTATTACAGTATGATGTACAAAATGGCCCAAAAGTTGTACCACACGACTCACTGCAGAGCTTCAGGCTCGAGGACACAGGTGGCCGGTCCAGCCTGTAGTATCCTCACCTTCGGGAAGCTCTCCTACCACAGTGATGGCGACCTTTTGGTGCTTTCAGTGATAACAAACAGCCTGCCGTGGCATGTGTGCCACCACCATCCTACAGAGTATTCAGTTTGGTGGTTTCACTTTGCCTATTTATTAAATGACAATACAAAAGCCATTTTCATTAAATCATTGGGCAGAATTAATCTATATGTTATGTGTTTGCGAAACTGAGTTAAAGAGGCAGATACAACATTTATTTCCATTCTTGAGGCACTAGAGGGCCAAATACAATATAAAAACACCCAAGAGTTCATTGCCACATTCAAGAAGCAGGTTCTGTGAGCTATAACCGCTTATTTCCGTCCAAGTCCTCTTCACTTGGGGTAAGAAGGCCTAAACTGTGCTGAGAAGCACTAAACTAACTTTGAAGTTGAGAAGGAAAGTCCAACTTAAAGGAATCGAGCCAGTTCTGTGTGTGTGCCTGACGCTGGCCCAGGCTGGCCTCACCGGTGTTTGCGTGGCTCACAATCCGTGCCTGGTATAGGCTGAGCATCATCATCCAGGCCAGGGTCTCCTTCTCGCGGTGCTGCACAGCAACACTGAGGAAGTCAGTGAGGCTCACGAGGGGGAGCCGTCCTTGAGAGACTAAGTACAGCTTGACAAAGGCAGCCTTTTCCATGTTGCTCTACAAAAAAGCAAATCATTTGGTCTCTATTAAATTAACTGAAGTGGCTACATAACCTCAGGGCAAGGGCAACACAGAAAGAGTGAATTTGATGCTATTATTCCAAAGGCAAAAGCTGTTCATTTTCTGCAGCATGTGACCTTGTCTGCTTGTGTGCTATATTAAAATGCACATACAATAAAGGATTGTCATGTCATCTTGTTTCTTCTAAAAAACATGATTGTGTTTAGACATTAACAGGTAACATTTAGGAAGCATACACAAACCACATAGCTAGCAAATATAGTACTTATCCTATGCGAAACACCACTCTAAGCACTTAACATATATTAATGCAACAGTTCCCAAAATACTGTACACAGATCTCTAGGGATCAGAAGACCATTTAAAAGGTTCTGTGAAGTCTAAACTATTTTTATAATCATACCAGACTATACTAGAACTCACTGTATTTTTCATAGGCACTTGTAATTTTTTTAAAAAGCCAATTCTGCTTAACATATCCTTGTAAACAATAAAACATTAGTAGTTTCATTAAATATTGCCCTTGAATACACATCTTTCTAATATTTTATGAGACAAACTGGGACATATGCAAAAAGAATTTCTGCTGTATATGCAAGGACAAAGGTTTTTCTAAGGAAAAACACTTGTAAGACTAAGTTGTGGGTTAAAATAGAATCTAATGGAACACCATTGAAAGGACCATGGAGAAAATATTCTTAGTCCAACTGGCTATTTAGGAAGTGAGTCTGTTGCTTTAAGGAAAATACCTAACAGTATTTGTTGCCAATGATAAAATTTGAGCTTTCTAGCAAAACTTAGATTTTCAGAAAAACTGTTGTGGCTATGATAATATGAAAAAGATATTTCTGAAAAACTGGTAGAGATATTAAGAAATATGATGTTTTGCTATTGTCTAATCAACATTTAGAAGGTCTTCAAAGCCCAGTGAGCCAACATTTTCCAAAGACCAATATATGATATAAAATCATGCCTGGGTAAAGACTTGAAGTGTAAGACAGACCAAATGTATTTTAATGTAACAGAGTATATGAATTTTATTGACATGGTTTTGATTCCATATTGCAAATAATCTTTAAGAAACTATTAACACACTCTTCCTCTCTCCAACTACATATATGTATGAGGTTGAGATTTCTTCGTATCACCAAAACTGTATCACACCTAAGTGAATGAAGCAGCAGCCACGAGAATCCAGCTGTCTTCTGAACCAGACATTAAAGATATTTACAAAAATGTTACACAGTAGTTCTTTTATCTCAACTTTGTGTGTACATTTTCTAGAAAATATTTTTTATCATTTGTTAAAATATTATGGGGCTAATATTTTGAAGTGAATATTTAAGTATTTTCCTAGTTTGGATTTCTAATGAGGAAGATATGAACATACATATACATAATATAAATGAAGCTCTTTAGAGTCACCAATACTTTTTAAGAAACTAAAGTGTTCCTGAAACCAAAACATTTGAGATCTGTTACATTAACCATTTAGTTCACATACTAATCCTCTGCAGTAGATTACTATCATCCCTTTACAGATGAAGAAACTGAAACACAGAGGTTAAGTAACTTAGCCAAGATCGTAGAGCTACTGCAGACAGAAAGGCCTGGCCTTTTAGCACTATTTTCTTCTTATTTCCATTCTTTCCAGAAAAAGAAATAGAAAACTCTGGCCTCAGTGGAACAGACTAATTCTTTTGGGGACATCAGGAAGCAGTTTAGTAAGTTCCAGTGCCAATGTTCTCTGAATGGTACATTAGCAACCCAAACAACACAGTGATCTTTACCTCTAGGTACCAAGAGGTAAATCATGGGCAGTATTTTCTACTATATTATGTGAATGTAAAAACAGGATATGCAGTATTTAGTTACATGAATATAATTATAATAAATAATTACTAAGTTCTTGAACTGTTTCATGTACTTAACATGGATTAAGTCATTTAATTCTCAATAGAACACTAAGCAGTGGGTGCTATTATTTTCCTTTTATAGATGGGGAAGCTAGGTCATATGGCTAATAAAATGCAGAGCTGGACTTCCTATCTGAGCAGCACTGCAATCCATCTCTTAACACTTCCCTATACCACAACTCTGTTTAAAACTACAGTAATCTACAAAATACCGATACTCCAAATACTGAACAGTGGCTCTCAACCTTAGTATACACCAGCCTCACCTGGAAAGACTGTTACAACAGACCCCCAGGTGTTACCTCTAGAGTTCCTGATGAAGTTAGTATGGAGTGGGCTTGAAAATTCATATTTCTAATCGGTTAGCAGACAGCACTGACCCCACTGGTCTCAAAGTCTACTGCTATATAATACAGAAAGTCAAGGATCTAGCTGATTAGGCAAACCTGCCATAATCATAAATAACAAGATGTCCACAGCTATTTGTGTGACTGGTGGAGAGTAATAGTATTAGTTGTATACAAGGTTGCATTCAAATAAGTATGTCAATTGGGATGTATTATGCTAAAAAAAATTTACTGTTTATCTGCAACTTAAATTTAAAAAACATTTTATATTTACATAATACAGAAACTTTACTGATATACCACTTTTTGCTCATTCATCATTTGACTAGGTAAGGAATACTTATAAATTATTCTGTCACGGCTAACATCACTTGTTTTTCAACTACTCATCTACATTCCCAAAGAAGAGCACTGAGTACAAAAATACAAATATGAGAACAGAATTATTTATTTATGCCTTCTATGCACTAGAAAGTTCTTTGGCCAGAATATTCCTATTCTTACCAGTACTGCTTTGAAGAAGTTACCCATAGGTTTTGACAAAGGGAAATAAATTGGACTAAAAAGTTATTCATCTATCTATCTAACCATTTATATAACATGTACCAATCTCAATAGCAGGTTGGGTATTAGACCTCATAGAAAGAGAAAGACAATTTCCTAAAGTTAACCAGTAACAAATACAAAGCTAAACTAGCTTTAGTCAAAAGGAAAGTATAGTCACTTTTTCTACTATAATTTCTTCATATATGGAGAGAGAGAGAGAAGAGACAGAGACAGACAGATTTGTTATTACCTTAGTAATTTGGGAAACTCTGTTGGCATCATCATCTGTCATTTCTGAGAGGCACTTTGCCAAAAAGATATACAGCTCTAAACAATTTCTCTGTTAAAAGAAAAATCCCAAGCATATCAATGTACAGTATAAAACAAGAATAAATCTATTCTTAACATTGTGACAAATTATTATCAGGATAAACAGCCCTTGATGAGACTTTAATTTTAAACAAACCTGAACATATGTAGCCAATTTTCTTTAACAACATCTTTCCAGTTGCTTTGGGCACTTGCTGGCCTGTACTTTTTCTCCTTATCAGAATTTAATTTTTAAAGGGGATTTTTAATGTCTTTGTAAGCATTTATTTTAAGTGTCTACTAGGGAGTTAATATTAAGCTATTTTATATAAATAGCATATTGAACTTCAGCCCCAGGACTCTCCAGTTGCAAAGTTTAAAGATTTCAGAGTTTGTTGATCTTTTACAGGTATCTGGGTAAAAAGGGCTAACAGCAAATAATTCCTGGTGCAGTGCTGGTTAGCCTGCTTATAAGCATGTTCAAAATTTTGGTTCTGAATACTAAGTCTCAACTTAGATCTTGGAAGCAAACACACTCCTTGTGAAGTATGTAGTTATTTCTTGCTAGTCTCTTTCCCACCCCCATATTTTAAAAACATACACCTCTCACTTTGCCAAAAAGGCTTTAAAAAAGCCCAAACATAAACTGTCAGGAATGTAAACATTTTTGTTCCTCACCCCAATCTTATTTGGCAGAAGATCAAAAATCTTCCCAGTAGCTTGGCAAAGCAGACTCCAGAGGTGATGGGCAGGGCTGGGCAGTTTCATAGCCTGGCTCAGACCTTGTAAGGCACTTGGGCATAACTCAGGATTGTACAGTGGGGAATCTACTGTAAAAACTGCCACCAGGAAGTTTTCAACAAAACTCTGGATCTGTTCATCAGTGACATGTTTTATCCAGACAGGCACAGATTCTAGGAGGTATTTCTTGGTATTCACCTGGAAGTAAAGCAGAAGAAGTCGAGTATAAACAGGTGCATCTGGGTTTGCAGTATTCAAAGTTCTAGGCCAGTGATGATGAACCTTTTAGAGACAAGTGCCCAAACTGCAGCCCAAAATCCACGTAGGTATTGCAAAATGCTGACACCACATTCAAACCTGAATGCTCCACAGCTTTGGTGATACTGGGGTTATTTGGCTTATATGCTCACAAAGAGGATTCTGTGTGCCTGCTGTGGCCACCACTGCTCTATGTTATCACTGTGCTTGTGGGCAGACTCAAGAAGAAAAGATCAGCTCCTCCCCCTCCCTCATTTTCCCATAGCTTCCTGGCTGAATAGGTCACCAACACGAGTAAGTCTGTTATAGTTACTTATGATCCAGGGTGACTGGTGTGTGTGTGATGCTTTCCAGACTGTCTGTGGGACACTCAGTTTAAACCTAGGATCTTTTCAGAGGAGAGAATAAAATGCTCCTTCTAAAAATACACGACCATTGGTGCTCAGTTTTAAAAGACCGTATTCTCCAGCAAGAAATGCCCCTAAAGATGAAAAGCTCATTCACTGGAAATCAACTCAACACAGCATCTAATATAAGTAATTTGTTCTTCTAAGGAAACATAAGGAAGTAATAAGCAGAACTGGCATGGAGGCAACTGATCCCAAAGAACCACTAGCTGAGCATGGGGAACTGACCAAGGGTTCTCAGAGTTCAGAGAGTCAAGGAGGGGTATGGTTAGTTTCAGCTCTGATACGTGACAGAGACTTTAAGAAACTGTCCTTCAAAAAGTCTTAGAAGTATGATACTGAAGGACAGCAAGTAGCAAAAAGTAGTATAAAAAAACAAAATCAGTAACTTTTCCAAAGAATTCCATGCAGTTGTCATAAATTTCCTGAAGAGCTCATTTTAGTTTTTTAATTTTTTTAATTTTTGTATTTTGAAGACAGAAAAAAACACAGAAAAGAAAAACAAAAAACAAGAGACATACAATGAAGAGCTCATTTTAAATGTCACCTCAGATCATTTTGTCAGAAAATGAATTTTAAAACAACCTGTTAATAAAGATAAAAGGAAAGATCCATAACCAAAGACAAGTACAGAGCTGCAGAAATCTAAAAAGGAAAGTTCACTAAAATCTAGAAAAATTTCCAAAGATCAGCAAAACAGGATATTCAAGATATAGATGGTTCAAAAGAAAGCAAGAGTTAACAAAATGGCTTTGGGGTCAGTTAGATTTTGAACTCTTATTTGTTAACTATGCAAACTTTACCTGACCTCCGTTTGTCTCAGTTTATCAACCTATAAAGTGGAAATTATAAAACATGTGTCTCAGAAGTAAAGTAAGTCAGATACAACAGAAATCATATTATATGATTCTAAAGAATTTCTTATATATATGAGATTTAAATTTACATACAAATTCCTTTTTAAAAGGCTACGTTATAGACAAAAGATTAGTGATGATCTAGGATTGGGGTTGGGAGTGCAGATTGAAAACACACTATGAAACTTGTGATGGAAATGTTCTTAGAGATGACTGAAAACTCCAGTGTACTAAAACACATTATAAGCGTATACTTACAATGGTTATTTTTAGGGTCTATAAAATTATAACTCAATAAAGTTATTTAAAACACTGACCTGTCAGAACTGTAGAGATTAAATTGAATGTCTGTAAGTACACACTGGGTGTTAACAGGTAACATGTACATAACAAGAACTCAGTAAATGGTAGGTGGATGGAAGCCACTTGGAGTGACAGGTGGGGTAATGATAAGATGGACAGAAAGGATACAGACTGCAGTGACATGCATCTTCAATGTAAGAAGATGAAGAGCAGTAGAAGAGGCTAAAAAAGACATAAAATCAATGAACAATAGGAAAGGACTAGATACAAAGATTGGGAAAATAATTAGAGAACTTTGCATTATTTTTGAGAATTAAAGCCTCCTAGAACTGAAAGCCAGATTTTGAAGATAATTCAAAGATAAAGAATATTTATTATCAGCTGGTAAACATCTGAAATTATGGAATACATTTATCCGAGCTTGAAATATACTCAAAATTACACACTTTACTACCATCACATGTGTACACACTCCTACTGTGCTCTTCCTATCTATTCCCACCTCTACCTGGAAATGCTAACCCTCTCTTCTCTGTTAAAATGCCAGGTTGGGTCACCTCCTTCTCAGGGCTGCATGCAAGCTGAACACCCTGGCAGTGGTGTTTCACTCTTTCTACTTACACTCTCACACCTACTTCTCCTTAGTGCCCCTGACTTGACTCTTAACCAAATCTTACAAGCCTTCCAGGCTCACCTTAACTGCTACCTCTTTCAGGCTCATCTTAACTCAATATGTGGATGAGTCATATGTGTGAGTCCAGTGCAAGTAAATTTGCCTGTCTCTTAAAACCTGCTGAAACAACAATGTATACCATATATCAAATATAGACTCAAATAATTTCATATATTTCTAGTTGCCTCATCTTGAGTGAGAAGCTTTAATACCTCTGGTCACATTTACCTTTTTTATAAATGATAGCTAAAATATAAACGGTAATGGCAATGGTGAGATTCTAAAACACACCATTTTCCAATCTGCAGGCCAGATACCACCAAACTCCGTTTTTATAAAATCTCTTTTATCCACTCTTGACTTTGAGCAAATGTTCATCTTCTCCAAAAGAACTTTACTTTCCTTTTACTCAATACCCTAACTACTACATACGCTCAGGCCACTGACGAGTGGCGGCATCACCCACAAGCCCAACAGTGCAGCTGCGCTCGGAGAGGACTGCGCCTGGGTCACCATGATTTCAAGGCATAGTTTCTGTATCTCTTCACCTGAAACAGAAGAAAGGAAGAAAATCTCTATAATATAGTTGCTTCCCTGACTCATTTTTAGGCTTTAATGTCCACATCAAAGCATTTGCTTAGGTAACTTCTGCAAGTGACAGAACGTTAATAAAGCAAAAGGAAAGAGACCATATTAGTGATGAGACAAAGAATGTCTCCAAAGATGTCACAGTCCCAAGTCTTGGAACTGGCAATGACCTTAACTAGCTAGCGAAATTTCTCTTATGATACCTAGAGAAACAACTGCTAATAAAAATATGAGAAATGGGGCTGGGGATTTAGCTCAGCGGCATAAGCACCTGCCTTGCAAGTGCGCAGTCGTGACTTTGATCCCCGGCACTGATTAAAAAATATATATATATATTTAATATATGAGAAATGGATGAGGAAAACAAAAAAATTCCAGCTAGAAGCCTCTTGGTCCCTGTTTTTCTGTTCCTCTCCACTTCCTGTTCAACACAGAGAAATCTGTGTATGTCTGGAATAGCTTACAGATATAGCCACCTCCTTTAGTGATTGGGCCTTTTCAGTACTCTGGTTCCCATTAGTAGATTTACTTTCCAATGATATCTTTTTCTACTCAATAGAGTGACATCATATGTATAAGACATAAATTGAATTTAAATAAAAACATTTACCAAAAATGTGTAGAGGGCCAGGGATATGACTCAGCAGCACACGCACCTCTCTGGCAAGTGCAAGGTTCTGAGTTTGATTCCCAGTACCAAAACAAAACAAAACATGTGTATAATCGCAAACATCTTTATCTCTGTTTTCAGTTTTTATTTTACTTCTACATGTTTGCGGTACACAATGATTACATCCCTTGTGAGGAGTTGGTACACATACACAGAAGATCTGAATTCTTTTTTTCTATTTTATTCTCCTCTCTTCTTTCCCTTTCCCCTCCATCTCTTTACTCCTTCCCACCTGAAGAAAATACATCTCCTTACTTCCTATGATCCATTTTTTTATTTTGCTTTTTATCTGTATTTTGAGTTTCTCATGTAAAAGAAACCAAGCATTATATTATACAAGTCATTCTGTACATAACAGGTAAGTCAGTATCTACTAAGTGAAATAGAAGCTATGGCAAATATACATACACAATTTTTACAACACTGTTTAAATTGTTCATTTCCCTCCCTTGCTCCCTCACTCTGAAATTGTGGCAAGAAGCAAGCATATGAAATTATAGTTGCATGTGGTAATTCTTTTTGGTATAAGAGAGGCCAGAGGAGCTAAAGAAGAGGTGCTAAAGTGTATACTCCCTTTGCCACTCACCACCAAGAATCTCTGGTGGGCACAACAGTGCACTCCAATTATGTCCACATCTTAATCCCTGGAACCTACCAATATATTACCTTACATATAAATAAACTTTAGAGATGTGATTAGGGTTAAGGACCTTGAGACTGGGAGATTATCCTATATCATTTAGGTGGGCTCATTACTCACAGGAGTCTTTAAACACAGAAATCTTTTCTAGCTGCAGAACCAGAAAAATGTCAGTGTGAGAAGGCCTTAGCCGTTCATAGTTTGTTTTGTAGATGGAAAAAAGGGGCTACAAGTCAAAGGATGTGGGGCTCCACTAGAGGCTGGAAAAAGAAAGGATTGGATTTTCTCTCAGAGCCTCTAAAAAAGGATTCTGCTCCACTAGTACCTTGAATTTAGTTTGGTGAGAATCATGTTGGACTTCTGGCCTATGGAACTATAAGATAATCAACTTCATTCTGAGCTACTAAGTCTGTGGTAAGTTTTTACATTAGCAATAGAAAACTATAGAGCATTCTATACAGTGCTTTGTTGAAAGCAACGGCTCTGGAAGTGTAGTTTGATAACCACCAAGCAAGATGCACACCCCACTGAGGTGTTGTTTTCGATGTCTGTGTGCTTAGATTGCATTCTCTCTACTCATAGCTGCTGGAACTCAGTAAGATTCAGTAAGAGTAACCCAGCTCCCCCATCTAAGATGAGAAACCTCAGGATCCCACAAGTCTACCAGTCACTTTCGACTGTGACACAGAGTCTATTTTTCTATCTCGTTAAATTTTAAAGGGAAATTCAATGACCTAAACACAATGATATTTACCAAAATTTAGCCTCATAAGTGGTGAAAGGAGTGCAGCCCAGTTCGCAGGAGGATATTGGTAACTTTCTCCAACAGTTGCTATGGGTTTCATCACTATTTTGAGAAGGGAAGGAGGTGCAGCTTCAGGACCTGTAACAGACAGTAAAAAACAAATCAAAACAAGACAAACATTACCTTGACAACATCGGGAGAGGGGAAAATGTCAACCTTCCCTTCTTTCTTTAGGTTTCAAAGAATCCGATGTCATATCTTCAACTGTGTCCAACCCTTGAATTCTATGCTGTGAATCACAACTCCATTTGCTACAAAATCTTTCTGTCTTTGTTCTTTCTCATCTCTAATCTTTCTCTCTTATCTGCACAGAAATATTCCACATTTTTATCTAGCAGTCCTCCTCATTTCCATGTCTTTTTTTTTAAAAGAGCAACTTATTCAACACTATTCCCTCACTGCTCACTTACTCTAATGTCCTTCCGCAGAGAGCATAGGTGGCTCAGGTGTGTTACCTTCCAAGGATTATGGGTTACCCACAGCCCATGTGGCCCTAACTCATTCTGTTCCATGTGATTCCTTACTTCTTTTGCTTCTTAACCTGTGCCACAGTGACTGTCCTAGAGGTAAGCAACAACAGAATAATGGCTAACCCATGGGCTAGCCAGTTACCTATTACCGTCAGCTAGTACCGTTACTTTAATGCCATATTCTCTTCTGGAGGGAGGGGGAGTTTGTAAAACTGAGACTTAAGTGGAATATAAAATGTAATCAGGGTGGGAACTGCCATTAAAGGATATAGAAAAGTTATGGTATAGTCATAATAAACAGCATATAAAAATATAGAAGACCAAGAAGGCAAAGCAAATGCTGCAGCAAAAGACAAATCAGCATCAGCAGGAAGAGCAACTGGAGCACCAAAGGGAAACATCAAAGAAAAAGAAAAAAAATAGGAAAATCATCAGTAGGAAAAGGAGAAGCAGGGCAAGATCAGCAAATAAAGAAGCAGAATCAGAAGAAATTTTAACAGGCAGGCACAGAGGTAGAAGAAGCACAAACAGCTGCAGAAAAGAGAAGCATAGGAAAAGAACATGTGGAGGCAGAATCAGCAGAAACAGAATCAGAAAACAGTGGAAAATGGCAAAGCAGAAGTAAAAGCAAAGTCAGCAAAAGGACAAACAGCTGTAGAAGGGAGAAGATGGAAAAAGGAAACAGAGGCAGAATCAGTAGAAAAGAGAACAGACTCAGCAGACAGTGCAAGGTGGGAAATCAGGTCAGTAAAAGGAAACCGCTGCAGAAAGGAGAAGCACAGGGAAAAGAAGAAGCAGAAACAGAATTAAGTAGAATTGAGAAAAGACTCAGCAGATGGTGCAACGGGGAAATCAGGTCAGTAAAAGGAAACCGCTGCAGAAAGGAGAAGCACGGGGAAAAGAAGAAGCAGAAACAATTAGTAGAAACGGGAACAGACTCAGCAGACAGTGCCAGGCGGGAAATCAGGTCAGTAAAAGGAAACCGCTGCAGAAAGGAGAAGCACGGGGAAAAGAAGAAGCAGAAATAATTAGTAGAAACGGGAACAGACTCAGCAAACAATGCCAGGCGGGAAATCAGGTCAGTAAAAGGAAACCGCTGCAGAAAGGAGAAGCACGGGGAAAAGAAGAAGCAGAAACAATTAGTAGAAACGGGAACAGACTCCGCAGACAGTGCAAGGTGGGAAATCAGATCAGTAAAAGGAAACTGCTGCAGAAAGGAGAAGCACGGTGGAAAGGAGAAGCACAGACAGAATTAGTAGAAACGGGAACCGACTCAACAGACAGTGCAAGGCGGGAAATCAGATCAGTAAAAGGAAACAGATGCAGAAAGGAGAAGCACAGTAGAAAGGAGAAGCACAGGGGAAAAAGAAGCAGAAACAGAAACTGCAGAAATGGGAACAGACTCAGCAGACCCTGCGAGGTGGGAAAGCCAAAGTGAAAGCAGAGCAAGCACAAAGGACAACTAGTTGAGGAAAGGAGAAGCACAGGAGCAAGGAGAAGCAGAGGCACAGTCAGCAGAAAGGGGAACAAATCTCAGACAAAGTGGAAAAGCGTAAGTGAAAGTGGAATCAGCAAAAAAGGAAACAACTGCATAATGGAGAAGCATAGAACAAAGAAGAAGCAGAGACAGAATCATTAGAAAAAGGAAAAGAATCAACAGATAGTGAAGACCAGGAAAACCAAAGTGGAAACAAAGTCAGGAAAGCGACCACCAGGTACAGAAAGGAGAAGCACAGGACGAAGGAGAAGCAGAGGCAGAGGAAGCAGAGGGAAAAGAGACAGCAAAAGGGCAAAGAACTGCAGAAAGGAGAAGACAGGGAAAAGGAGTAGCCGCAGAATCAGCAGACACTAAACAAAATAGAAGCAGAAGTGGAAAGAGGCAAAGGCAATAGAATCAACTAAAGCAAAACAGCCCACAAAAGTCATGGCTTAGGAAAAAAGGAGACGCATACACAACTGGGCACAGAACTTGACATTTCTCCAAAGAGGATACAAAAATGTCCAGCAACATATGAAAAGATACCCAGCATCATTTCAACACTGAAACAATGGAGATCACAATGACACTGAGATATCACCTCACCATTAGGATATGCTAAAAGCAAGCAACAAGAAGACCAGAAAATAACTAACACTGGCAAAGACATGGAGAAATTGGAATACTTGTGCACTATTGGAGGGATTTTTAAAATGGCACACCCACCATGGAAAACAGTATGGCAGTTCCTCAAAGAAGTCTAAGTAGAACTGTCATAAGATTCTACAATCCCACTTCTTGATATATGTCCAAAAGAACTGAAAGCAGTATCCTGAGGAAATATTTGCACATTCATGTTCATAGCAGTACTATTCACAAGAGCTAAGTGGTGTAAGTGACCCAAAAGTCCACTGAAATGTAAATAAAACACATTGTCCCCTTCATCCAAAGGGGACAAATTCCAAGACCACCAGTGGATGCCTGAAAGTGTACACTGCATCAGACTATAGTATATGTATCATAGTTTCAGTTTTCTTATACGTACATACCTATGATAGTTTAATTTATAAATGAGGCACTGTCAGAAATTAACAGCAAAATAGACCAAATGGGACAATATACTATAATAAAACATAATACAACTTACGTGGATATTCTCGGCCTCTCTCTTCCTTTCTCACACACACACAAATTATCATATAAACTTGTACTTATTGTTCTACTAATAGCTACTGCGAGATGACAGTTGGGAGCACTGTAATGGCGTGTCTCTGGCATATTCAAATTGCTAGTGTCACTGCTCTTGTGCTTTGTGGACTACTACAGTTTGAGTGTGCTCCCCAAATTTTACATGTTGTAAGCTTAATTCATTAATTAATACGACAATAGTATTTTAAAGTGGGACGTTTGGGAAAGAATTAATGGAATGGAGCTACACATCAAAAACTGGAAATTTCAAATGTACTCTATCAACAAAGAAACCACATAAAAATTAGAAAGTTACTGAGACAAATTAAAGTCAGAATACAAAATACCAAAACTGATGGGATGCAACAAAAGCAATACTCTGAGGGAGATTTACAGCAATCAATGTCTATATTTTTAAAAGTATAAAAAACTCAAATCAATGTCCTAATTCGTATCTTAAGGACCTATGAAAAGAATAGCATATCTAACCAAAATTAGCAGGAAGGAATTAATAAAATTGAGAGTCCAGATAACACAATGTACAACAGAAAATCAACAGAACTAACAAAACCAAAAAATGAATCTTAAGAAACAAAATTAAACATGTTTACCTAGACTAAGAATAGAAACAAAAACATAAATGAATAAAAATAAGAAAGTGAATGTATTTCTATTGACCTTACAGAAAGGACTATAAAACAATACTAAGAAAAAGTATATACTAATTGAGACAATTTAAGTAGAAAATATCTACAAACACATAAACTACCAAAAGTGAGTAACTGAAAGTATGATCAGTCCTATAAAAAGTATAGATAAATCAAAAATCCTTCAACAGGGAAAAATCCAGAATCAGAAAGGTTCATTGATGAATTATATTAAAGACTTAATAAATACCAATCCTTCTCAATTTCTTCTTCAAAAGAAAAGTGTCCTAAGTCATGAGACCAGCATTAGCTAATACCAAGCCAGACAAAAATACCATAAGAAAGAAAATGAAATGCAATATTCTTTATAAATATAGAAGCAAATAATTTTTAAAAACTTATGGCAAACATGATTAAAAGGAATACATGCCATGATCAAACAGAATTTATCCTAGGTTTCACAGGTTGTTCAGCCGAAGAAAATCAATGCAATAAACTTTAATAGAATGAAGAGAACTTGAAAATCAGGTAGGTTTTTAAATGGTACACAGTAAGTTTTTTACAATAACCTTTCCTGATTTTAAAAAAAACATTAAAAAACTACAATTAAAATTTATTTCAACATGATAAAGAGCATTTGTGGGAAACCCATAGCTAACATCATACCCAATGATGAAAGGCTAAAAGCTTTTCCTATACAGTCAAGAGCAGGACAAGATGTCCACTTTC
This sequence comes from Dolichotis patagonum, assembly GCA_004027295.1. Lineage (NCBI taxonomy): Eukaryota > Metazoa > Chordata > Mammalia > Rodentia > Caviidae > Dolichotis > Dolichotis patagonum. The sequence continues at coordinate 67,314 of PVJX010008056.1, forward strand.
TTCACTTTGTAAAGATGTTTTACTCCTAATGATTAGGAAAGAAAAGGACATTGAGATTAGAAAGAAAGCAGCAGGGAGCGAAGAGCCTGAAGGCGAGTGGGGATTGCCTGAGGTGAGTCCAGTGCCCCGGGGAGAGTTGGAGACCTACGCTCCAAGCGTTTGAGTTTTTAGCAAGCTACCGGGGACACTGGCCTGGGCCCAGCATATTCCAGGGCCTCAGTCCACCACGCCCAACGGCCTTCTTTCAGTTCAGGAGGCGGAGAC
>PVJX010008057.1:0-67648 GCA_004027295.1 Dolichotis patagonum
CCTCTCCTGGATCAATGTTCTCAGGGTTGGGGGCTGGAAGTGTTTTCTTATTTCTCCCTTTCATCATGTTTTTGGTTCCTTCCATACAAGTGTACAGTGTAATTCCCAGACCCTTTTCTTGTTGTTTAAGGCTCCTCTAGAGGGCGCAGGCTAGGAGCTTTAGCCCTCTTCAATAGGTTATCAGACATTAGAGTTCACCCACGGGCAGTGTATGCTAGCTCTTCCCTTCTGGGCCAGTCAACCTTTGCAGGCCTTCACTGCATCAGTGTGCACTGATCTCAGGGAAGTAACTGGGTCCCCGCCAGGGGCGTGGCCTAATCCAAGCAGATTCCACCACTCCGCTGGGCGAGGGGAATAACCAGCTGAAGCCACTCCCAGCTGTAGCCACTTCCTTATGGAGTTAGGGCTGTCCTGCCCAAATCCAACATGTAGTCCAGTCGGTTTCCCCTTTCCCGTGGGAGGGTCTTATTCCCATCAGTCACCGTGTCCCCGAGATCTGCTGGACTGCCCGACCTCCGATTTCAGAGCTGCTGTGGTGGGAATTCCCGGTGCCTCTGGGTGGGTCGTGTGCAGTGCCGGTCCGGCGAGCTGCACGCAGGCTGTTCAGCTCCGGGCTCCGGCGGCTCAAGCCAGTCGCTTCGGCGCGGATCGCTTGTTCAGGTCGGGCGGAATTCAGCCTTCCCGAGGAGGGTGCCGTGCTCGCTGATCTTATCTTCACTAATAGTAGCCCCAGGACCTCATATTCGAGCGGGTTTTCGCACTTTAGTTCCTTTCTGGGTTGTGAGAGTCTGTCTCTCTCTGTTTGGGTCTCTCCAGGGTGTTTTATTCTGGCATTTGAGCTGTCTCTCTCAGAGAGGGTCTCTCCCCTGCTACCTACCAGTCCGCCATCTTGTCTCCTCTCCTCCTCTTTCAGAATTCTTTACTCAGGGAATTTACAAATGTGATTACATTGTAAATATTTGTTTCTGTTTTCTAACACAGCCTCTTTCTCTGTGGACCTTGTGAATCTGAATATCAACAGGCTTTGTTTCTATTTTTGTTTTTGAGACAAGGTTTTAGACTGTCAGTTCAGACTGACTTTAAAGGTGCAGCAATCCTCCTGCCTCACCCTCCCAAGTGCTAGAATTACAGACATGCACTACCATGCCTGATGTTCTCCCTGCTCTTTATTCATTGTCATTATTTTTTTAGACAGGGTCTTGCTGTATTGTTCAGGCTGGCCTCAAACTTGTGACAATTCCCCTGCCTCACTGTTCTGAGTGCTGAAATTACAAGTGTGCACCATCATGCCTAGATCTTCAGATTAATTTCTATCTTGTTTTTACTCTTCCTTTCTCTACCCCTCCCTCTTTCTTAAACACTATGCAGTTCGAGCTGGCCTTGCACTCACTTTGTAGCCCAGGCTGGTCTTAAACGCACAGCATTCTTCCTGCTCAGCCTCTCAGTTGCTGGGATTACAGGCATGCACCACCACACATGGCTCATTTTTCGCATTTAAAAAAATCCTTTTGGATACATGTACCCTGTTTTCTCTCGCATTTTCATATCTTGTCTTTTGGTTCTGTCATTGGGAGAGATTAAAATATAAAGCTAAGCACAAGGAAGAATGCCATCTGAAAGCAGTTAAAAAGCCAAGATTAAATTTAGCCGCTGGATAAAGATAGCAGATTGAACATGTTTTTACTTTTACTCCCTGCTAGTAAATCCTTACAAAACTAAATGAGCGGTACTTGTTTAAAAGGAATAAACCTGTGAAAGACAAAATAGATTTGGAAAGGAGATGATAGCATCCACAAGATTTTGGAAGTTGAATAATAAAATAAATGAATTTAAATGATTTCTTAGCAGAATTGGGAAAGCTATGTAACCAAAGTAGGCAGCCAGTATAAAGAATAAACAAATTACATCACTAAACTCCCAAGAGACTCAGGAATTGCTATCAACAGGCACAAAACTAAAAAATAGAGGATTAACTCATATTTTGTTTGAGCAAGTGAGATTTTCAGATCCCTTTTGCATTTCTCAAAACTAGTTCCTCTGATATTCTCTGGAGTGGGGATAGAATAGAGGTACTAGAGAAACTGGGCACAGTTAAGAGCAGAGGTACACACTAAGAAGGTATTTAGTAAACGTGTATGTACTGGATCCTGAGACATCTGTGTTGAGAACGTATTAATCTTTACTCTTAGTGAATGGTAGGTTTCTTTAACAGACATTAATGCCAAATTTTGTTAAATGTCATTTTAGCAACTATATGATTATAATTTTTCCCTTTTCCTTTCTGTAGCAGCCCTTTGTATCCCATTTATATGTTATAAAATATGTCCATTTTAAGTGTACAGTACCATGAAAGTTGTACAAGCCCTCACTGAAGTCCAGGCTTTTTGTTGTTGTTGTTGTTCTGTTTGTTGGTCGGTCCTGGGAATTGAACTCAGGACCTCATACTTGCCAGGTAGGTGCTGTGCCACTGAGCTGTAGCCATGCACCACCACACCTGGCCATAGTCCATTTTTAAAACCATTTCATCATAAAGATTCCTGTGCCTGGTTAGTCAGCACTTGCTTCTACTGCTGGGCCTATAGGATTTCTTTCTTTTTTTTTTTTTTTTGGTGGTGGTGGTAGTACTGGGAATTGCAACTAGAACTTCCTACTGTGCTACCCTTTTTAAAATTTTGATGCAGGCTTTCTGTAATTCATTAAATTTCCCAGGCTGGGCTCAAATTTCTGATCCTCTTGCATCAGCTTCTCAGAGTACTAGAATTACAGATGTGCACCACTGCGCATAGATAGCTCCTTTGCTGTTAATGTGTAGATTATTATACAGATAATTTAATATCTAAATTCTTATATTCTTAGAAATTTTAAATTTCAAACAGTTGCAGCTTCACTTCTGAGGTTTCAGTTACCTTTAGTCACCCAGGATCTGAAAATATTAAATAGAAAATTTCAGAAATCAGCAATTCATAGTTTTTAAATTTTTTGCCATTCTGAGTAGTGTGATAAAATCTTACCCCATCCAGCTATATCAACCCAAGGCAGGGATCATCCTTATATACACTACCTGCCCTTTGGTCACTTAGTTACCACTTGCAGTCCACTGCCACAGCATCAAAATACTGCAATGTTTGTATTAAAAAGCTTTCACTAGTAGCATAAAGCTGTCCAAAAATGCTTCCTCATTCACCTCACTTCCTCATGTAGGTGTACCAGTTTAAGTCATCACAAGAAAGGTGAGTACAGTACAATAAAACTTTCAGAAGCCACACTTAAACAACTTTTATTATAGTATATTGTGTTTTTGGTGTGTGGGTATCAGGAATCAAACTCAGGACCTGGCACTTGCCAGGCAGGTGCTGCACCACTGGCCCCTGTAGTGTATTGTTTGTAAATGTACTATTTTATTATTTATTGTCACTAAACTCTTAACTGTGCCTAATTTTAAATTAAACTTCATTATCATCATGAAAAGTAGGAAAAAACCATGGATTCAGATAGGATTTGGTACTATCTACAGTTTCTGGCTTTCACTGCAGATCTTGTAATATCATGTTTCATGGGTTGGGGGGGACTATTGTATTTCATAGATCAATTTGAACAATTAGTGGGTAACTATAATGGGTTCTTAGCATGAAGTTCATGGATGATTTCAGGGAATCATTGATTCCCTGAAACTAAACAATTTTTGTTATATGTATAAATGTTAAGGGGGAGAGTTTTTAGATTTTATTCTCTAAAACAAATGAATAAAAACTTCTCTATGCCTAAGATATAAACTTTAATATAGTATGTCTTTGTACTTTTCTCACTCTGCCCCATTTTCTAGTTTTGATGTAATTTGAAATGATATGTTAGTTACAGATTGTTAATACATTGCTTATGTTTTTAGAATCTCTTAAGAGCAGCTTATTGCACTGATTTAAATAAAACTTTTAAGTTCTTATTTCACCACTCATCACTCTTGACTTTGTTTGGCAGAGGTTTTCCCACCTAGGGAAAGGGAAGGAAGGTAGGAAGGTTTATTTGTGTAGATTGTTACTCTGAGACACATATGTGCTTATATGTCTTTTGTTATCTCAGTGTAATTTGTATCCCTTACCAGGTGTCTTTTCCTTTATATTCTTTAAACATTGTTTTACTGTACTGCTTACATACACTGCTATATGAGAGAAATTAGATACCAGACTGATTCCCTTTTCTAAATAAAGAACATATTATCAGTAGGCTTTCCCACAACTTTGCATCTGAATTCTTAGAGAGCTTTTCCTGTCAGCATTCTTATCTTACACTGTTATTTATCTTCTGTGTTGTTTTAGTCTTCTCATCCAGCTTTTAACTTTCTGCCCTAGATTCTGAGAGAGTTGTCAAATTGCTCTGGTTTTGCTAATTTGGCATTTTTCTGTGTGCCTTCTGTTTGATATTTCCAGTGAGTTCTTAGATTTGGTGGAGATATATGTTTCCTTTATTTTCAAAAATTTATCAGTGGAAAACACATCTGCCTGTCCATTCTGTTATCTAGGCTCCAATTGCTATTTTATCCTTGCTTCCAGAGATAATGCACATGTAAGCATATATAAAAATACCTAAGTTATTTTTGTTTCTAATTATTTCACTCAGTGTCCCTTATTTTGTCATAGGACACAAATTAGATTTTTAATAAAATATTCTTTCCTATAGTGACTTGATTTGCATGGGTGTGTGTTCTGATTGTTAATCTTGATCTTTCAATCTGCCAAGTCCTTATAGGGCCCTTTTATTTTCCGTTATCTACTGAGATTTATAAATGAAAGTCTTGATCCATTGGTTTTTGACATCTGATATGTTTCCTTTCAACAGTAGTTTATGTCATTGTCCAGGTTCTCAATACATACTTCATTTTAGTGTGACTGATAATACTGTGGTCCTCATTGAACAGTTACTGTGTCCATGGGAGAGATTCTTCCTCTGTTTTCAAGAGTCAGGTTAATCTCTGGCTCATCAATTAAACTAGAGCACAGTTAAATTCCCTAATTGCTCTTGTTTATTAATTTGTGTTTTATGGCACCCTGTTTATTCTGTAGAAGATTTGCTCTGAAGTCTAGGCTCTTGGTAGCCAACCTTTGTCTCCTCACATAGATACTTGAAATTAAGAGAAAGTACATTGAAGCTGAATTTGACAGGTTTCTGAGATGAGTTGGACTGCATTTGAACAATGAATCTCCAAACCAGATACTAAAAAATCACCCTTTTCCTCAATCTTTTTGATTTTGCCTGTTGTTAGTTTTGTAGTTTTATTAATATGTCTTAAGTGCATAATAATCACATTCATTTTGGAAAAATTGGCATATACATTTTATATAGTGATATTTTTGGTACCCTCTGAATACTTTTGTGTTCCATCTGCTACTTTACTGAATCTCTGTCATAACCACTCTAGACCAGTTTTGTCCCATTACCTGCCGCACCATAGTGTCTTTTCTTTAGTATGGTCTGCACTACAGTTCAAAGAATCTTCTCAAAACACAAAATCATGCTATTTTCTTAAAAGCAGTTTTCATTTCTTAAAAAAACTTGAACTTCTTAACTGATTTTTGGTGCCATGTTAAGCTTTATTTCATACTGCACTTTTGGGATCTGTGCCTAGATCCCCAATCTGCCAAACAAGTGCATGGCGAAGGCCCAAATGAATGAGACAAGTGGTATGATCTTTAGGGCTTCAGGAGGACCAAAACCCTCTGCAGAGTTCTTAACTGGTGGCTGAGACAGCTAGCTTCTCTGGGGTGGCCTATATTCAGTATTCAAGCAAGGAAGGGGTTAAAGTGGGGAAATGCAGGAAACCTGAGCAGGAGGATTTTGGGAGGGGTTCAAAGATCCCTCCAAGCAACAGAGGATGCTAATTAAGGAGAAGTATTTTAGAAGAAAGTCTCCAAGTGCCCTCAGCTATGGCCTGGCTTTCCCCCTGAGGCAGCTAATAATTCTCAGTTCCAGGGCTATTCCACAGCCCAGCACCTGTATTCAGCTTCAACAGCTCCAACACCACACATTCTCTTCTTCCCATTGTTTCTCTTACACTTTTCCTTTTCTGTTCCATAAACATATGGGCAGATTTCTGCCTCTGAGACTTCACCCTGCCCTTCAAATCTCAGTTCATATGTTAAGAAGTTTTCTTTGATCTTCAGTTATCTTTAATCTTCATTTTTCTCATTTCTTTCCATTTTTTGTGGGAATAATAACTGCTTATATTGCACAGAATTCTTGAGAGGATTAACTAAATGAATACATACTGTGATATCTAGTTTATGGTTGAATCAAGGAAAGGACTCAAACCCTCCAATAGTAGGTGTTCATTAAGTGCTATCATAAATGCTTGTATCCTGTCTGATTTTCCTTCTGATATGTTCTCAAGCTCTATTCCGATTTGTGCTCTTACGTGTCCTCTTTCTCAATCTTACTGTCACATCCATGATTTATTAAGTCTTTAACTTCTTGCTTTAGATCCAACCTTCTCAATAATTCTCAGTGAAAAGAATTTTTCTTCTAAGATTCATATTGCCTCTATCAGTGGTGTATTTTTCCTGAAAAGGAAATCTGATAGATGTCCTTGATACATTTTTTTAAGTGACTTTCTATTTCTTTTTAGGTGAGGCCCAAATCTAACAGGAGTCTTGTTTTCTTATCCCTATGCTCATCCTGATGCTTTTTGAGGTCACTTGTTTACACCTCTGCCTAGCATATCCCCTTTCCTGTCAGACTCTTCTCCAAAACCTCAACAACCAGGGACATACAAGATCACCCATTCTGCCTTTTTCTCTGCTACTTCACAAAATGTTATTCAAGATAATTTCTCAGCACCTGGTATTGACTAAATATTAGACACTATGCCAGTAAACTAGTATACTAGTAAACAAAAGAGCATTGCAGAATGTTCTTGAGGACAGCAACACTGAAGGTGCAGCTGACAAGTCAGAATTAGCCACGTGAAGAGGCTATCTAGAAGAAGTGTCTAGTCCTTGGCCTCAGGGAGTCCACAGTCTGTTCAGGGAAGTGAATTCAGAGACAGCTACAAAGACTAAAACCCTTGTCCTGATCCACAACTCATTCAAGGTGTGATCCATTATCATCTAGTTACATAGCTAATCAGATTCCTCTGGACTGGGGAGGGGGGAACTTTTGACTTCCTTGAATTGTAATGCTTTTCTTCTCTACTGCTTTATATGGCTTTTACTTAAGAAATGAGTAGTACAATGGATTGAAGTTACAAAAGAAAAAGAGAACCAACTCAGCCCTGCTTTCCTATTATTTTACTTCTCACTATATTTACAGTTACTTTATTTACTCAGTTCATAATTTGAATGGCAGTTAACAACGTTTCTTGATGAATTATAGGGACCCACTGAACTTTTTTTTAGCCAGTAATGTCACAACAGTAGAGTATAGCATTAGAGCTGGGATGATGCAAGAGGATTACTACATTAGAGGCTAGCCTGACAATTTAGTGAAACTCTGTTTCAAAATTTAGAGGGCTGGCAATATAGTTGAGTGATAAAGCTTTTGCCCAGCATGCATGAAGGCCCTGGGTTCAGCCTCTTGTACCACCAATTTTAAAAAAGGAAGAATCCAGTTTTAGGAAGTTAAATGCTGACAACATTGTGTAAAGCTTGATTGGAGAGGAAAAGGAAACTGGTGAAGTCAGAAGTTGGGAAAGAGGAAATGTAGACGTTTAACTAGTTTTGTGTTCAAAGTTTATCTTACATTTTACAACTAGACATCAGAATCTTTTCCTACTGTGTCATTTGTATATAGTAAATTATTTGTTGATTACTCAAAGGATACTTTTTCTGAAAATTTTACTTGTCAGAAAACATAGTTGAGCAACTTTTTTTTATATTTAAAGAGAAAATTGTATTAACAATATAATATAAAGGATATTTTATTTTCTCAGATGAGTAATAATGAGTTTAGATAACGTTTTCTGAGCCATCCTGTGAAATGTTTTGGGATTACTTTTACCTGCAGTTTTAAAGAGAGCTTTGTGAATGTAATAAACATACTGAGGTACCATTATTATTGGTTTGTTTATTACATCACCATCTAAAATTTCAAATTGGCCAGGTGTATTGCTTTGTATAACCCACAGCACTCAAGAAGCTGAAGCAGGAGGATCCCCACGAATTCAAGGCCAGCCCGAACTACATAACAAGACCCTATCTCCAAATAAAATAAAATTTCCAATTGATTTTTTTGGCTCTATGTTTCTTGCTTTGTATCACTCTCCCTAAATTCTTGTTTCTGTTAGTGCCCCTTTAACTCTGTCTGACATAGCTGTGGAAGGACATACCTGAGTATATCTTGTGTACTGTGATATCTCAGTTGAACTGCTAGCTACAAGCTCAAACTTTCCACAACAACTTGAAGAAACCTGTGCAGGCTGAGAGTCACATGTCACAGCTCCCTGCGGACACAAAGGACTTCAGTCTTAGCACCACTCACACCCAGACAACATACAGTGCTTGTGTTAATGCATTAAAACATTTGTCATTGTCTTTTTTTTTTCTACTTTATTTGTGTAAAATATCGTGACCATGGCTCCAAAGAAAATTAATGATACCAGCAGTAAAGGTAAGTAAAATTGTGAGAGCCACAGTAGAGTTAAAGAGAGAAATCATTGTGAAATTTGTTAAAGTCTTGGAAAAATGAATTTATAAGTATAATGTTTGGGCCTCAGAACCAATTATTTAGTTTTCCATTATTTCTTATGGGAAAAATATTGTCAGTTCTTGAACATTATGGTGTTTGAACATACATTTGGATTGAATTGAGTTTGACAACTGAAGAGGTATAATTATTGAGGGTCCCTGATCTGAAAATCCAAAATCCAAACCTTTTTGAGCAGTTACATAATTCCACAAGTACAAAATTCTACACTTGAACTCTTGTAACAGGTCAAAGTCAAAATATAGGCAAACTAATAGTGTTGAATACAATTACTTTCAAGCTGGGTGCAAAAATGTATATAAAACATAAATGAATTTTGTGTTTAGACTTGGGTCCTATTCCCAAGATACCGTATTTCAAAATCTGAGACACTTTTGGTTCTAAGCATTTTGGATGAGGGATACTCTACCTGTATTGGTAATCCAAGGCAAAGACTTATGTGGAGGAAACAAGTAAAGTTACAGTGAGAGAATCTCTAGCTCAGCAAGATCTTAAATCTGGGGCTGGGGATTTAGCTCAGTGGCTTAAGCGCCTGCCTGGCAAGTGCAAGGTCGTGAGTTCGATCCCCGGTACCCAAAAAAAAAAAAAAACTTAAATCTGTAATTGTAGGAGAACATGAAGATTTTTGGAAACAGGCTGAGATGGGCTTCAAAGAGCAGGTCTATAGAAATCTTTTTTTTTTTTTTTTCCAAATCCATCTTATTCAAAGATAAAAAAGAAGAAAAAAGACTACAACAAAATTTCAAAGCACGTCAGTCAGGGTACATATATTGCAAATCTTATTTTTTAAAGTTGTACTCAATAGGGCTAGGGATTTAGTTTAGCGGCACAAGTACCTGCCTGGTAAGCACAAGATCGTGAGTTTGATCCCTAGTACCCCCCCCAAAAAGCTGTACTCCTAAGTAGAAAACCCAGAATCTGCTCACAGTCATCTTGCTTTCACCTGTGCAAAGAATCTGCATTGTGGAAAAGATAGTACTCATTTAGTAGTTTATTAAAGTCACATGTAATAACTTACTCCAAATCTGTACCTCAGACTGTTTCAGCACGTGTTAGTGTACAGTGGTATATGTAGTAGAGCAGAAGCTTTACTTACATACGAATGTCAGGAAGAGAGCAAAATACCAACTGTAACAACTTTATAAGTTTGATGCTTTTGCATGTGTGCTGTTTGTGTGATTTTTTTCCCTCCCCCCATCCTATTGATGTCCGATGGGTTTTGTTTTGTTGTTGTTGTTGTTTTTGCTCAGAGCAGTCATTCTCTCATTTTATTCTAAGTAGGTTTATTGCATAATTTCATTCAATTCCCTTGATATTAAACACTGCTTGGTACTCTTTGAAATAACTTACTATCTTTTCCATTGTGAGTTTTATTCAAATATCAACTTATAGGCACTGTGTTAGATTGTGTGGGAGTTGCAAAGATAATTTACATGCAGATCTGTCTCCTGGAATTTCTTAAATTCTAGATTTTAAGAGGAAGACCAAATTATTTCGCAGTGGGTGAGATAATATAGTGGTAAATTTTGTGTCACTGGGCACAGTGCTTAGATACTGGGTCAGACATTCTAGATGTTTCTGTGAAGGTTGTTTTTTGCAGTACTCGGGATTGAACCCAGGACCTTTGCACTGAGTTATATCCCCAGCTCTTTTTTATTTTTTTTTAATTTTTTATTATTTTGAAGGTAGTAAAATACAACAGAACAAGACAGATCAAAGCCAATTGAGACAGTACAGTAAAATTGGTGCAGAACATCACAGCAGGTTACTGGGATAACAGTAATAGGTACCATAGTATATCTCATTACCTTCACAATAGTTGGTTCTTTCAATCAGGTATAGTGAAATCAAACCAAATACAGAACATTACAGAATTTATCAAAACATAATATTGAATAGAGCAATACAATTAATCAGAACAAAGCAGAACAGTGATAACTATATTTGCCTTCAAAGAGATGGTAGAAGGGAATCCCCCCTATTTGCTGTTTTGCATATGGTCAACCTCCCAAGAGATGCTCAGACCTCTGGCTCCCATTTGCTAAGGGGGAAAGTTGGGGGGTTGGGATGTTTGATTCTCAGCCCACGTGCTGGTAGACTCACGGCTGCTCACCAGGAAGGCGAGCTGGTTCCTTGGTTTCCCGGCACCCTAAGTTCAAATATGGTGCAGATCTCGGGAGACACTGGGTGGTTCTCTCCCTGGGGTGCAGCTTGCCCAAGCCCCAGCTGCTTACCAGGGGGAGGTGAGCTGGTTCCTTGGTTTCCCAGCACCCTAAGTTCCAACATGGTGCAGATCTCTGGAGACACTGGGTGTTCTTTCCCTGGGGCGGCCGCGGCTTGCTTGAGCCATGGCTGCTTGGCTGCTTATCAGGGAGGCGACCAGCTATTTTCTTGCTAAGTTACTCAGGTTTGTCTTAAACTTTCCATCATCCTACCTCAGCCTCAGAGTGCTGGGATTATGGGCCTTTGCCACCTTGCTCTATTAAGGTTTTTTGTGAAATTAACATAAATAAGTGGATTTTGAGTAAATTGAATTACCTTCCCCCCGTGTGACTGGACCTTACCTAATCAGTTGAAGATCTGAATAGAACACTGATATATGAACAAGAAGGAATTCTAATAGCCTAGTCTTCAGAGTTTGGCTTAGTTTGATCTATCAGGTAAACCCATCCAATTTTCTTCTACCCTTCACAACACAGTCAACACAAAGGACTTTTTGCTCCCTACCAAGCCAGCAACTCTTAACAGCAGACACGAGCTGTGTGTCCCACAGATTGGAAGACAAATTCCAAGAGTACCCTCTACATACTTTAAATGCCAGTCACAAGCCTCAGATTTTACCTTGCTTCTGACTGACAGGACCTAAATCAAGTTTCCTACAACTGTCTCCTTGGGTTTTCTTAATTTACTTGAATGGCTCACAATTCAGGAGAGCATTTACTAGTTTATTATAAAGGATATTACAAAAGAGACTGATGAAGAGATACCAAGGTAAAGGTATAGGAAAAGAAGTATGGAACTTCCATGCCCTCTTGGGTATGCCACTGTCCCCTCTTGGAACAGCTGTAACGCAGGAGATTTGGGCATGGCCAAACTCACAAGGGTAGTAGGTATGATGTGTTAATTATAAAATCCCAGGACACTGGTGCAGAACAGTTCCCAAACCCTTGCATGTGAATTTATCCGAAGAACTCAGTGGGATAACCCCGACCTGACATCAGCCTCAGGAGTGGGTGATAGAAAACTTGATACTGTGTTCCCTCTTGCAGGTATAGTCCACCCTTACGCTGTACGGTGTACTTCTTTTCCTATCTTTAGTAAAACTTTGCTATGATTTATACTTGTCTTAACCAGTTCTTTGCTCAGAACAGAAAGAACCTAGAAATCACCTCCAAAATGAGGCTCCATCACCCCAAAACCTAGTAACACCTCCACAGTCAGCTATCTGGCAGTTTTCCCAACCCTATAATTTTAGGTTTTTATAGAGGCTTCATTTTATAGGCATGACAACTATGTTGAAATGTGACTGGACATAAAGGGTGTGATCTGTAGATGGACATTGTGGGGAACCTAGCAAGACCTGGTTGTTCGGTATTCTGCTTGACCTTTCTGGGCCAGGTTTTGCTATCCAGTTCAGTCTGTCCTTGAACTTACTTTGTAACCCAGGCTGGCCTTGAATTTATGGCAGTCCTGCCTCGCTTTCCCAGTACTACAATTACAGGCATGCACCACCACACCTGGCTGCATTTCTGTTAATACTTTTTGCTGTAGACTTAACCAGAAATAAAAAATTGATTGTCTTCTTTAGGACTTACATAGAGAATTATTTTCCTTATTTCTTGTTCTCTTTTATTAAACATTGACCTAAAATTTAGGCTTTAGGCTTATGTAATTTAGGGGAAAAGTAAAACAGTAATGAGTGTGTAGGGCCATGGATTTAACACAGCTGCATAAAGGTCATGATTTCAATTCCTGGTACCAAAAAACAAAAGAGGAAGAATGAGTGCGTGTATCATATGTTTTGGGCCCAGATCCAGTGACACTACCATTGTCCCAGCCCTTTTTTTAATCTTGAAACAGACTCCCTAAGTTGTCCAGGTTGGCCTCAGACTTGCAATCGTGCCTCAGCCCTCCAAGTAGCTGGAATTTTTTTTTAAAGGAAGTAAAATTAAACACAAAACAGAACAGAATGGGACATAAGAAAGCATAAATTTCAAAGCTAGAAAACCAGAGATCTTCACTATCTGTCATATTGTCTCTTGTTTTCTTCCAAATGGTTGTCCTTATCCTTGCATATGGAGAGCTCATACTAAATAACAGCCAATCTTTTCACAAGATGTGTAGTTCACTGGCTCCCACTTGCTAGGCAGGGGGGAGGAGGAGGGGGGACTCGGGATGGGGGACAGGACGACATGAAATGTCTTGATTCTCAGCCCACACTCAGGCAGGATCACAGTCGCCCCCCAGAGACCGGAAGAGTTCCTTGTTCTCCCGGCACCCCAAGTCATCTGCATGGTGCAGGTCCCAATGCGCCAGGGTCTCTCCCCTGCAGGCCCCCTAAAGTCCGCCATACTCACCGGCTATTTCTTTCTGATGAATTGACCATTCCATTTCCAAAGTTCTGAAATGGCCAACAGACCACAGAAAGAATTCTCTTTAGGCTCCTGTTTGAAACCAGCAGCTACAGCGATCTGTTGACCTTGCTTTAGGGCCACAAGTAGCTGGAATTGTAAGCATGCTGACAGTGTAGCAGCATGATGAAAATAGTTACCACCAGATTTTCCATTTTTCACAACTGCTGTTATCATTTTGTGTTTTTTCTTATAGGCTATATTTGTCAGTGTGCACACAGATTCTCCTGTTTGTTTTTGAGGTGCAGTTCATATAACGTACAATTAACCACTATACAGATCAGTGGCACTTGACATACTCGGTGTGGGCATTGGGATAGTAATGCTGCTATAAATATTTTTTCTGGAATTATTTGCATTCTGTACTATATCCATAATAAATTATCTTGTATACCTGTGTTTTTAAAGGAAGTGATTGTCAGTTTGTTACCTTTTTGGGAGGAGATGCTAGGGATTGAACCCAGGATGTTTCACATGTGAGCATGTGCTATGCCACTGAGCTACACACCCAGCTCTACTTCTTTTGATACCATTGTTTCAGTGAGTTCTTCATTTGGTACATTTTGATACAGCAAAGAGCAAGATTTTGTATGGCCATTAGTGTATTCTGTGTGTGTGTAAATACAGTGAAAATTAATCAAATTTTGGTCTTCCTGTCAAGAGATTACTGTTGCTAGGCATTGTGGCATGCCTGTAATCCCAGCATGTGGGAGCGGAGGCAGGAGAATTACCATGAGTTTGAGGCCAGCGTGGACTGCATTGTGAGATCTTGACTCAAAAAAAGAAAGAAAAAAAAAGTGATTACTATTATGTGGTAGTTTTTAATTATTTATATTTTGTTGTATACCTCAGGGATACCAGTTAGCCATTAGATCTTCATAACTGTAAGCTTTTATTGCTATACTATTTTTTTCTTTAATTTTTGTTTCCTTTTTCTCCAAATTACTATGACTTCATTTTATTGCATTGGCTATTGTTTGCTTTTGATGCATTTTTAGTTGTGCTCCTACTTGTCTGTGATAAAGACTAATCTAGAATGTTTTCTTACATTCTCTTTCTTTGATTCTATTCTTCTTCCTACCTACTCTTTTCCTTTCTTCATTGTGAGGGACTAAGGGAGGCTCACTCTTTCCACTGTTTCTCCTGTTTCATCGTTTTAGTAATAATTTTGATTTTATGCCTTCTGTTTTTGTTTTTGGTTTGGTAGGTTGGTCTTGTTTGTCTGTTTGTTCATTTTAGAGGATGCTGTTGCTCTGTAGTGCAGGCTGGCTTTGAACTCACTCATGTAGCCCAGGCTGGTCTCACTCACAGGAGTCCCTGTGCCTCAGCCTCCCATATGCTGGAATTACAGTCACGAGACACCACAATTGGTTGCTTCTGTGCCTTCTACTCTTTTTTATACTACATTGTTCTTGTCTGTTGATGGATATGTATGTATGCTGTTTCTAAAATCTAGCTATTGAGGCCAAGGATTTAGCTCAGTGGCATAGTACCTGCCTGGCAAGTGTGAGTTCCTGAGTTCAATTCCTGGTACCTTCCCCAAATTAAAATCTAGCTATTATAAAGTGTGCTGCTATAAACATAGATAGATAGGATTTTAACTGTTTGGGAAGATACTTCAAAGGGGCACATCTATTGAAGAGGCTATCCACATTCCTGTTACTGTGCCAGTACCATGCTGTTTAAATCACTGTAGCTTCGTAGTATGACTTCAAGTCTGGGGTTGTGATGCTGATAGCAAGTAGCCTGCTTCTAAAAATGGCTCACCAGTAAAACATTATTGGGTTCTGGGTGCTGACTTCTCCCACTAGAGTTAGATTCCATGTTCTTGTCTCAAACAAAGAATTGAACAAAGCAAGCAAAAAGCAGTGGCCAAATTTATTCCAAGAAAGCAAAAGTGAAGAATAGGGGAGAAACTGTTTCTGCAGTGCAATTTTAGACCAAGTAATGAGGAAAAAGTAACATAAAAGAACATCATGGAGGACGCATGGTGGACCATCTTGAGGAAAAACTACCAAAACAAGCTCTTCACAGCTTACTTCTCTTTTTACGCTGTCCAGATGTCAAGGAAACTGTCAAGAACGTCTATATATGCATCCTGAGAGGTGGTGCTGGGATCCCCTGCCTAAGACTAATGTCCGGTCTATTGAAAACCTGCTCAGGTTCACACCAGAAGTTCATGTGCAGGGCTGTGGGAACTGTTTTAATTAACAGGTCATGCCCACTTCTGCTGCCAGCATTGCCATGTCCTACTCTCCTATCTCAATGCTAGGAGCTTTTTTGCTTTTGTTATCCGAGATTGCTGTAGCTATTGATTCCATATAAATTTTTTTTATTCCATATAAATTTTAGGATCTTTTTTTTCTACCTCTCTGAGAAATGATGTTGGTATTTTGATTGGGCTTGCATTAAATCTGTAAAACAGTTTTGGAAGTATAGCCATTTTGGTTATATTGATTCTGCCTATCCAGGAACAGGGCATGTCTTTCCATTTTCTGATGTCCTCCTTGATTTCCTTTTTCAGAGTAATGTAATTTTCATTGTAGAGGTCTTTCATTTCCTTTGGTTAATACCTAAGTACTGTATTTAAATTTTTGGATGCAGGGCCGGGGATTTAGCTTAGTAGCTTAAGTGCCTGCCTGGCAAGCGCAAGGTCGTGAGTTCAATCCCCGGTACCAAAAAAAAAAAAATTGGATGCAATTATAGATAGTATTATTTTTTTAAACTGTTGTATCAGTGAGTTCATATAGAAATGCTTTTGATTTCTGTGTGTTTATTTTATATCCTGCTACACTGCTGAATTAGGTTATCATTTCTAGAAGTCTTTTGGTATAGTTTTTTGGGTCTTGTGTTTGTCGTCTGCAATAATGATATTTTGACTTTGTCCTTTTTTTTTTTTTAAACTTTGTCCTTCTCTATACATATCCCTTTTATTTCTTCCTCTTGCCTAGTTGCTTTTGCTAGTGTTTTGAGGACTGTATTGAACAGGAATGGTGATTATGGACGTTCTTGACTTGTTCTTGATTTTAGAGGAAAGGCTTTCAATTTTTCCCTATTTAATGTTATGTTAGCAATAGATTGGTCATATATGGCTTTTATCATGTTGAGATAAAAGACCTTCTATACCTAGTTTCTTCAGAGTTTTTAACATGAATGGATGGTGGGATTTTGTTTCTGTAGTTGGTTTTTTTTTTTTTTTTGGTTTTTGGTACCGGATCAAACTCAGGACCTCACGCTTGCCAGGCACGTGCTTATGCCACTGAGCTAAATCCCCAGCCCCTGGATGCTGGGTTTTGTGAAAGACTTCATCTGTGTTTATTAAGTTGATCTTGCGGTTATTCTCTTTGCTTATGTTTATGTGATAATTTTTTATTGATTTGCGTGTGTTGAACCATCCTTGCTTCCCTGGAATTAAAGCCTATGTGGTCGTGGTGTATCTTTTTGATGATTTATTGCTGTTTGCCCATATCTAATTAAGATTTTTATGTCTATGTTCTTTGCAGAAATTGGCCTGTAGTTCTCTTTTTTGGTTGTGTTCTTATCTGGTTTTAGAATGAGGATGTTAGCTTCCAAGTATGATTTTGAAAAAGTACTCTTCCTCTCACTGTCATTAAAAGTTTAAGACATATTGGTGTTAGATCTTCTTGAAGTTCTTGGAGAATTCAGCTTTGAATCCATCAGGTCATTATTGCTTTGGTTTCATTGCTTATTGTTAATTGGTTTGTTCAAGATTTTTAGGTCTTCTTGGTGCAATTTTGGCAATTCATATGTATCTAGGAATCTCTGTTTTTCCTGAGTTCTCCAATTTGGCATATGTATTTGTGAAGTAGTTGCTAATAATTTTCTGGATTTCAGCAGTGTCCATTCTAATTTGGCTTTTTCATTTCTAATTGCATTAATTTGTGACTTTTCTTTTTTGTTTATTCTTTCAAAGAACTACCTTTTCGACTTTAAGTTCTACTCTGATCTTTGTAATTTCCTTCCTAGTACAAGCTGTTTTGGTTTTCTAAGACCTTGAAATGCATCACTTTGTAGCCCAGGCTGGCCTTAAACTCACAGCAGTCCAAGTGTGGGGATAACAGGCATGCACCACCACACCTGGCTTCATATATGTTTATAATTGTTATTTCTTCCTGTTAAATAGTTGTTAACCAGAATGTATTATCCTCCTTTGCTTCAAAATTTTGATCAGTTTTGACTGAAATCCACTTTATATGAAAATAGAAAAGCTACTCCATCCGAGTAGCTTTTCCTGTTCTATGGAATATTGTTTTCCATCCTTTGATTTTTAATCTGTGAATTAATTTTTGTGTTTAATGTGTTTCTTGTATGCAGCACACCATTGGATTTTGTTTCTTGATCCATTCTGCTAGTCTTGTGTCCTTTGATTAGTGAGTTGAGTCCATTTACATTGATAGTTATAATTGATACTGTGTTATTCTTGTCAAGATATTAATTTCCTGTTGCTGTTTTTGCTTTCTTTCTCTTCTACTTATTTGCTAGCCCTAGCTGAGGTATTCATTTTGTTGTACCTTTTGGTGTTGTTAGTTATATTGTCTTCTTTCTCGGATATCTTTGACAATTTTTTGAAGTGTTGGTTTGTCAATCATAAATTTCTTTAGATTTTCCTTATTGTGGCAGTATCTTACTTTTCCATGAATTTTGAAAGACAATATGTCACACTTTTGATTGAAACATGGCCATTTTTATGAGGATGCCAAGTTTGATCTCAGAACAGTGTTCCATTTGAGGCTTTTTTATACAGAAGTTACCATCATGACTGATATTCCGACTATCTCTAGTGCTTTAAGACTCACATGGTAAACATGAAATGTCTACATTTATTCAATAGTGTGCACTCAATTAAAAAATACAAAGGCATTAATACTGTAACAGTTGTTTCAGATACACAGATAACAGGAATGAACACTGAGGTACTAGGATAAACTGATGACACAGTTAATGAAACTTAATTGGCATTCCTTTCAGAGGATTAAACTCATTACAAAAAAAGTGCTTTTAATGTACAGTGTTGTATCTGTGCTATCATGTCACAACAATAAGCTTGCCAAGGCAGGTGAGGTGTATGAACATTGAGCACCTCACAGAACTGCAATCAAGTGCAACTATAAATAATACTGAAAAAAGTTTACCATCTGACCAGTAGCTAATACTTTCAAGGCATTCAATTGGCTTATCCTCTGCAGTATTCTAAGAATGTGACTGTCATATTGACAGTCACATTCATTGTAGTGCTTGCAGCAAGGGAGGTATATAACCAGTAGTTTTAGCTAAAGATGGGAAGGCATTCCTCAGGTTGTACATAAAAGTAATGGTATTAAATAGACTATGGCAGTCACTGACAAACTGCTTAAATGAATGGTATCTCCTTTATTCATTGTGCTGGAAGGGTCCAGTGGAAAAGCAACAAAACAAAAAAACAAAACCTAATACTATTCCAACAAACTGAGCTGGAAAAATGAAAGCCCCTTAAGATCCAGATGTACTTGACTATCATTTTATAATGGTTTCCCTTCCAGTGAAACTACTACATTGCCTCCCAGTTTCTCTCCAGGTGTTGAATGATCCTTAATATCATCAAAGCCACTTACTTGCTACTCATGTTTAATACCTGTAAGTTTCTTTTTAATGGCATCTTTAGAACTAGCATAAATCATCTTTTTTTTTTTTTTTTTTTTTTTTTTTTTTTTTTTTTTTTTTTTTTTTTTTTTTTTTTTTTTTTGCAGTACTGGGCATTGAACTCACAACCTCACGCTTGCCAGGCAGGCACTTATGCAACTGAGCTAAATCCCCAGCCCTATCATCTTTCTTTTTGACAGTGCGCTTTCAGGAGCCCAGAATATAAATAGTAGGTCTTCTTTCTTAGACTCTTTTGTTTCGTATATAGCATCATACAAAGCATATCAGCAGTTATTCAAGGTAGCAACTTCACAAAAAGATGTGTAGGGATCCTCTACAGTATCACCAATGTCACCAAGATCTGCTTTGCTTCCTCTACAATTACTTTTTGTCATCGCTTAAACAGAAGAGAACTGCTTTCTTTTGCTTTTTGATTTCCCCTTGTGTACAAGATTTCCTTATTTTCATATCGCTAAAAACTTTGATGACTTCATTCACTTAACTCCAAATGCCATGATGCCCGTTCTGAGATGGCAGCAGCGGCCTGGGCTTGGTGCCCCTTGGAGGTGGTTTTCTTCAAGAACTTGAACCACTTCATTCCATGTTCTTCTTGCCTTCAAGGTTTGTGTTAAGAAGTCTGTTGTAAATCTGATGGGTTTTCCTTTATTGATTCATTGTTTTTTGTTTCTTGGGGGTTTTTTTTAGCAGTCTTTAAGATTCTGTTCTTGTGTTGTATTTCTGGTATCTTAATAATTATGTGGTATGGGTGATTTTTTTTTTCTGATCATGGGTATTTAGGATTCTGTGTACTTTATTTTACATGTATATTAAATTCTTTTTCCATGTCCAGAAGGTTTTCTGCTGTTACTTATATAAACAGATTTTTATGGCTTTGTGCTGTCTTCTGATTTTTCTGTAATTCCAGTTCATCGGTCCTCTTTGAGTTATCTAGGAGTTGTTGTGGATCCATTTTTCATGTTCCCTTGCTTTTATTGTATCTCTCATTAATGATCATTGCCCTCAACTCTTCCCTGTCCTCTAGATCAAACACTGTCTTCACACTGGTGAAGACGCATTGGTTATTTCTGCTATCCATACTTCCAGTCACGTTTTTGATTTCCTGGATTTGTTTAGACCTTTCTTATGTTCATTCCTTTCTGTGGTGGACATTCATGTTTTGCATCTCTTTCTTTAGCTTCATTAACTGTTTATTGATGTGTTCTCTGGACTTGCTGATTATTTGTTTCATTAGGGTCATTAGCTGATAAGTTGTAGCTTCTTTAAATTTTCCAAATACCTTATTGAATTATTTTAACCTCCATTGGTTCTCTTTGAAATATATCTGTTGTGTAGTTTATGATTTCCTACTTTTCTGTGCCTCTTGAGCTGATTTGGGGAAAATTGGCAGTGTTCTGAGGCATTTGGTTGCCTTTTTTCTGTTTCTGTGTTTTTGTTTCTGTGCTGGGGTTTGCAAATTAATTGACCCAGTGCCCATTCTTCTGGGGAGTACAAGTAGTGTCGTACATGACCCGCAGGCAATCCAGATATTGGCATAGAGAATAAACTGATCACCAACCACAACTGTGTTACCCTTGGCTATTGTAATAAATTCAGCAACAACAGTGGCATCAAATTTCAGCTGAATAATGACAGACCTTAGGAACAATTCATAAACAGCCCTTAACCAAAAGAAAAAGTACTATGATTTAAGTGAAGATAGTTAGATCACCCCTACATTGACCTGTAACTTCAAACCACTAATTTTTTGCTTTGAATGTAGGCAACAGTACCAGAGCATATACTATTAGACTAAATGCCTTATTCAAGACCACTGCCTGTGATGGTTATTCCCACCAAACCTGGCCTCACACAACAGACTACAGGTCCTATGATCTTCCTGGTCAGAGTCTGGGCTTCCATATTTAAATTACACAAAGATCTAAATCCCTATTGTTATGACTGATACACTGTCAATTTGAAAAGCTTAAAAGTTTAACTTCAGCAGGGAGCAAGGATCCTTTCTTTGTAAATTATCCTCATGGTAAGGGGAGCTGT
Organism: Dolichotis patagonum; assembly: GCA_004027295.1. NCBI lineage: Eukaryota > Metazoa > Chordata > Mammalia > Rodentia > Caviidae > Dolichotis > Dolichotis patagonum. The sequence goes on from PVJX010008057.1 coordinate 21,018, forward strand.
GTACAATATAAAGGAAGAGAAGAGGCTTGTTCCCCCCTTTTGCTCTGGCTGCTGCCTTGAAATACTGCCCCAGTGCCGCACCACCCTGCCTTGCTGCCAGCTAATTATGGACTGAAACCTCCACAGTGAGCTAAATAAACCTTTCCTTCCTTCATTTTGGGTGTCAGATGGTTTTATCCCAACAACCAGAGAAAAGTAACCAAGACACCTGTTTAGCCCTCTCCAACCCTATCTCCAAGGCTGTTTCTCATCTGGTCTCTGTGATAAGGGTATCACTTCAGTCCTGAAGCAAAACTCTCCCTGGGTATTGGTGTCTCTTCATCTGGTCAGTTTGTTGGTTACCAAGTCTGTTGCCTTATGCTATGGAGGACATGGTCTAGGGATAGGATGTGCAGAATACATCTAGCTTTAGACAAAACCATTTCACATTAGCTTTAATTTTTTCTTTTTATTTAACCACAGTTCAGTAAATACTTTCTCAGTGATGATATTTCAGAACTTTTGCTTGATACTTGAAACAGAATACTTAGATGAGGCCCTACATGAATATCATGAGTAGTGGATACATTTCTCATGTTCTCTATTTTCTCACCAGTTCGATCCTTTGGTACGGAAGACAGACCAACAGATCGTCCAATACCACCTCGAGATGAAGTCTTTGAATACATTATATTCCGTGGGAGTGATATTAAAGACCTCACTGTTTGTGAGCCACCAAAACCACAGTGTTCTTTGCCTCAGGACCCTGCTATTGTTCAGGTAACTGATAGCAAGTTTGTCTTTCCCTGCAGTATAAATTTCACACACATGGCTAGCCTTGCCTGTCTTTCCCATTTGAGTGTTCATAGAGCTTACCGTTTTGAAGTTACCTGGATACTTACAATTACCTGTATAATAGTGTTACCTTGGGGCTGGAGATTTAGCTCAGTGGCATAAACGCCTGCCTTGCAAGCATGCCATCGTGAGTTCGATTCCCAGTACCGATTAAAAAAAAAAGCCTTTACCTAGATTTTTTTTTCTTTGGGTCATAAATTGGGACTAAGTAGGGTAAACATAGATGAAGACTTTATTTTTATGATAAAATATTTTAATGTTACAATGGCTGATGTGTATTGAGAGCTATCTATAAGATGTGCTTTTCAAAGTACAGTCTGCATATTATAAACAAGAAGTTAGTACCATAATTCTTCTCTCTTTTACAAGTGAGGGAATTGAGGTGGAACCAGTTTGAATAGATCCAGGGAATCAGGCTCCGGAATCTAAGATCCATGCTACCACACTGTTCAGATAATGCTTATGTACAATCTAGAATGACAGTAGCACTCTTAAGTAAAATTACTAGGTAGAATGGGGGAAAATGTTGAATCACATTATATATGATTTGCAGTGATAAATAAGAAGCATAAGTAAAAGGATTTTAATATAGATGTTACTAAATTTCCTAAATAAAAAAACTATTGTCAGAAAGAGAAATTGGAATTTTATATACTTTATCAAGAAATAGAAATACATGCCTAATCAATCAATTATAAATTATGACTTAAAGAGGAGGAGATCCATTCCATTAAGTCTTTGACTTAACAATGAGTGACGTTCCAGAAGGACATTCATAGTCCTACAAAGTAAGTCTCATACACGTTTGATACAAATATACAATATATATTGTTTTGTACTTCTTAGCAATTCTTAGCAGTCCTCTCCACAGCAGTACTCTTTCCTCTTGCTTCTGGACATTCTGAGCACTAATTGAGCACTGCACTACTGTACACTGTTGCACTGTACAGTAAGCACACAGCAGCACAACTGTGACAATGTCCAAGACTTGAGTATTTCTGCAATTTGTTTATAAATATGAATGTTCATAACATGAGGTTCATTTATATCTGTAGAAGTTCACAACTCAAATGTTTGCAAATTGGGGACTTACATACAGTGTGTACTTTACATGTTCATTGGAGGTTTATAAAAGCTCTTTGAATTTTGGATATAGCAACAGAAGCCCTTTCACATAAGAATACTTTTTGTGTGTTTTTGTTTTTTGAGACAAGGTATTGTGTAGTTCAGACTAGCTTTGAACTCATTTTATAGCCCAGGTTGGCCTTGAACTCACAGGGATCTTCCTGCTTCAACTTCCCAAGTGCTGGGGTTATAGACGTGTGCCACCACAGCCGGCTTTTTGTTTTATTTTTTTTGAAACAGGATCTTACTGTGTAAATCCAGGCTGGCTTCAAACTCACAGTGATCCTCCTACTCATTCAGCCTTCTAAGTGCTGGAATTACAACCATGCCAGGCATGTGTTGTTTTTTTTATCATAAATTTTTGTCAGCTGTACTAAAATGTGCTTGTTGGGTTTTTTCCCTTCCATCATAATACTTTTAAATTGTTTTATATAATTTTTTCCCTGTTATGCTGTGGATGATAAAATCTTGATATTTCACACAGTTTTTTTTTTCTTTTTGATAGTACACTGGATTAAACCTAGGGCCTCATGCTTGCTAGTAAACAAGTGCTCTCTCACTCAGCTATATCACTAGCCCTTCTTATATTTGTTTAGAGGCAGAGTCGCACTAAGTTGCCCAAGTTAGATCAGATTTGTGATTCTCCTTTCTCAACCCTGCAAATGGCTGTTACAACAAGCATTTGTCCTCACACCTGGCCTGTCTCTGTCTGTCTCTATCTCTCTTTGTCTCTCTGTCTTTTTGAAACAGGGTTTCACTATACAGGTTAAGCTGGCCTGGAATTCACAGCCATCTTCCTGCCTCAGTTGCTCGAGTACTGGCATTACAGGCGTGCATCACCATACCTAGCTATTCCTCCCTTTTTATTCTGTTCTCTCTGTTTGTTTTTTGTCCTGTGGTACTGGGTATCCAGTGCTGGGTGCTTTACCAGTGAGTTACAGCCCTTCTCCTTGGTTTTGGTTTTGGTTTTTGGGGGGTGGTTTTTGTTTTTGTTTTTGTTTTTGAGACAAGATCTTGCTAAATTTATGTTGCGCAAATAGGAGTTGAACTTTAGATCCTCCTGCCTCAGCATCTGTCGCTGCTGAAATTACAGGCATGCACTGCTGTGTAGGACTTTGTTCCGCCCTTTTAAGTTTTTTTTTTTTAAGAAGGAAATCTGAAGGAATCCTGACAAATATGAATCTCTTAGATGGAGAAAGAGAAGACACATTCTTAATGGAAATAGCTGCCTACATCTAAGATTGGTGTTGTGTTATATTATGTTATCTTATATATATCTTTTGATAATTTTCTGTGAATTATTTTAGTAGTCATTTTTATAGGAGAAGAACAAAAAAGCACAAATCATAATGGTATTGAATTTCTTAATCTTCAATTTGATTGTCTTATTCATTCGGCATTATTTATTGAGTACCTGTCATGTGCTTGGTATTAGCAGTAAACACAAGGTAATATTCTGCCATAGTGGGCTTATACACCAGTACCCTTTAATATAATTCATCTATATCATTAAATATTTTATAATATAAAGTATGTATGTATTAAAGTATATTCAAGACTTAATAAGTTAAAGTTTATATAAAGTGTTCCTTGGCCTACTGTAATTGCATGTAAAAATGTATATGGTTTTGGAGGGGATATGATTGAAAGCAAAGGAAAAATCATAAGTAAGATGCTTATTTATGTGAGTATCAGACTGAAACCACTGAAATCACTGAATGTGATTTTTCTTTAATTTACTTACTGGAGTAAACTTTTCATTTATTCTTTCCTGAATTTATTATAGAAATCTTTGAGTATATATTACAATGTGTTTGTAAATCACATTGTGTATAATTGGCACATCTAGACAAACACTGAAATCAGAATGCTAAACTATAATATACTTATTGTAAGTCATTGTAATTTATTTTGTTTCTAGTAGTTATAATCTCATGCCTTCATTAGCTTTTTAAAATCTGAATTTCTCTTTATTATACACATGTTGCTTAGTGCTTAGAAAAATGACTTTATTTTCTTCTTTCAGTCTTCATTAGGTTCATCTACTTCTTCATTCCAGTCAGTAGGTTCCTATGGACCTTTTGGCAGGATGCCGACATACAGCCAATTCAGTCCAAGTTCATTGGTTGGGCAGCAGTTTGGTGCTGTTGGTGTTGGTATGTGGTGCTTTTTTAAAATGTGTGTGTGTGTGTGTGTGTGTGACATATATATATATAATTTCTCTTTCTTTGTCACAAAGGTACAGAAACTTACTACAAGCTCTTACCACGTACTTTTAGAAATATTGTTTGATGTTCCTTTTATAATCTCATTTAGGATGTTAGGAACACTTTGCCAAGCCCACAAGTATGGTTGTACACCTGTGATCCTAGCGCCTGGGAGGCTGAAGTAGGAGGATTGCCAAGAATTCAGGGCCAGCCGGAGCTACATAGCAAGACTCTGTCTTTTTAAAAAAGAACAAAAAAACATTGTGATGCACATCTATAATACTAGTGCTCACTTGGGAGACTGAGGAAGGAAGGGTACTTCTAGTTTGAGACCAAGTAACAAGACACTGCCTCAAAGAAACAAACAGAAAAGGAACTAACTTTGTGTTGACACAAATCAAGCCTTCTTTTATCATTTTTAGTCAGTATTCTGATTTTTAAAGGATAATGAGTCAGAATTATACTATTGCTATTTGAGATTTTTTTCCAGTTAAATTTTCATATTCAGGTGCTCTTCAGTTCACAGTGAGTTTTCATCCTAAGATATGAATTGGAAATGAGTCAAAAACACATTTGAGACATGTAATACCCAACATAGATTAGTTTGTTCCACGTTAAATGTACTCCAAGTGTCAGATACGCTTTTGTACACACAGATGGCCATTTGTAGACATGATGAATGTAAAAACCCAAAACAATATCCAGAATACCTTGGCAGCACAGTGCGCTATAGCATGAGTACACACCTCTGCTCGTCGAGCTTGCTGGGAGCTGCAGCTTGCTGCTCTTGGTGCTCCTCCTGCCTCAGCCTCCCAAGTGCTGGGACTAACAAGCATGCACCAACACATCCTGCTTAGCCTGAGCAATTTAGTGAGGCCTTGTCTTAAGATTTTAAAAGGGTTAGAAATACATTTTATTTATTTAAAGACAGGATCTGGCCAAGTGGGTGGTGCATACCTGTAATCTCAGGGCTCTGGGGGCTGAGACAAGAGTATTGCCACAAGTTTGATGCCAAGCTGACCAAACGTCAATGTCAAAAAAACAAAAAAGGCAGGATCTCAAGCTAGACATGGTGACACATGCCAGTAATTCCAGCACTCGGGAGGCTTTTTGAAAAAGAAAAAAGTGAATTGGAATTATGGCACATAGAAGGAACTATGGTGTGACCTTGGACTCAAGAGAAGAGATGGAGAATATAGAAGAGTTTGCCAACCGTTGAATGTACCAGGACCAACAGAGAGAGGTTGAGTGGATGAGGAAGCACAGAGCAGCATGGAAATAAGAGTAAACAATAGCTGGCATTGCAGGCATGTGCTGTCATATCCCACAAGGCTGCTTACCTGGAATCCTGGTATACCAGCACTCAAGTCTCCCAAGGCAGGACCATCAACAAATTTAAGGCTAGCCTGGACTATATAGATCCTATCTTGAACCAAAAAGTTTAAAAAGAATTTTTTTTTAAGTGAATTATCCATAAGTACTGTAGAAACTTAAGAGAAGATTGACACTGCCAAATATGGCAAAGAACAGGTCTCTTTATAGAGATTTTATTACTCATATATTACTCAATCTTTTTGTGATTACTTTAGGCTAAAAGCATTCCCATAGTCCATCTTCAGGGGAAGCATTAATGCTGAAGTCATTATTGTCTGTTGCCTTGGAAATGGTGACAGATCTCCCTAGTACACGTGTTTGCTGATTTGGCTATTCGTGAAGATGCTTAGTATTAGAATAGTTTGAACTTGGTTTGGTTTAAAATGTACCATTCATGTTACTTGGCTCTCTGATATGTGTCATCTCTGGCATCAGCGTAACTACATCACTGTATGTTATAAAAGTTGTTTACATCCAGGAATACCACACATTGGCTACATACTGGTTTGGATTTGGTTTGGTTTGTTTGTTTTTTTTCACCTAATATTGTTACGCATTTCCCAAACTGTTACTTCATGCACTTAAATGTCCAGGATTATTCATTTCTACAAGTTCTATGAGGGGGTGTAGGAAGAGAGTAACCAGTAAAATATTACACTGCTTTATATAGCTAAAGGTGAAAACATTTTTTTTTTTTTTTTATCATTAAAAAACATTTCAAGCTGGAAGCTCCTTGACATCCTTTGGATCAGAAACATCAAACAGCGGTACCTTATCCCAAAATACTGCAGTTGGATCTGCCTTTACACAGGATACAAGATCTATAAAAACACAGTTATCTCAAGGTAAACAGTTTTTTCTTCAGATATTTTTATTCTAAATTTTTATAAAGATTTTTATCTTTCTCTGAATGTAAGAGCTTTTATAGTTTGTAAAATACATGCATAATTTCTGGTGGATTCTTTAAATTTTTCTCCCAATTAATATATTATTGAATTAACTTCTTTTACAATTCTAAGAAGCACCTTTTACAATTCTAAGATCACAAAACTGAACTGGTGAGCATACTCTTAAGTTTGACTTTTGTTTGCAAAGCAGTTATGTAACTTATAAATAACAGTATATCGGACCATTCATAGATATACCATTAAAAATAAGATATCCTAGATAATTTTGAAATAGCATTTGAGAAAATAAACTGTTCCATGAAATCCGCATAGGATGTAGACTATTTGTTCTCAGTGTGTACCACTCACAATAGAATCAGCTGGAGTGCTTCTAAAAAATACATGTCCTGAGACCTACTATTATCAGAATCCCTGGAGCCTGGTTACTTGCATTTTAGGAAGTTTGTGAAGAATCCTGTTTAAGTTTTTAATCTGTCTTCTATCAGCTGGTCTCATAACCTTCTATGGTCATAAAAACCCATATCTTCTTTTAATCACCAGTCAACTGGGTATTATTAGTTCATTGATTTACATGAATCATTTACTTTTGAATAACACGATGTAAAGTTGTTTCAGAAAGATGCTATATTTACAATTTTTAAAAGCTGTTGACTCTAAAAATCAAGCCAATCTAAGCATAATATATATCTCAGTTATTTTGAAATAGTATCTGTTACTCATGTCAACCTAAAATATCTTAATTATTACACATTACACATATTTTAGAGTTCTTATAAGAAAGTGCTTAATCTCTCTAAGGATTAGTTTCTGAGACTTTCCTGGAATGTTCAGGCTTACATAAGAATTAGATTTTTCAAAACATATATTCATGCATATATGATCCCCACCACATAGAACATGCTTAGTATAGGTTAATGGTCTTAACTGTAGCTGACATCAAACTTCGCATTAAAGCCCCAGAAAAATTCTTACTGATACAATATTAATACAAATACAAACATCTGCTATTGCTGCTACTCATTGTTTTTCTGGAATTTTTACCTGTATCAGATACACATGAGGAAGTAAATATGAGGCATAAATATTGGAATTACCACTAATTACTAATTTTCTGCTTGGAATTGAGAACTCTCTGAAAAACAAAAATTGAGGCTTAAATTAGAGGTAAAATATAAAGTAACTATACAAAATTCAATAATAATAAGTCTTAAAACTTACCCTATGCTATGTAACAGAAATAAAAGGCTGATGATGATAATAAAGAAGTTATGAAGTACATAAGATATATAACTAGTTTCTCTGGAGAAAAGTGCAAAATGTAATACATATCATGTAAATAAAAGTAATGGCTTACCTGCGTGAAAGTAAAATATATGTAAGATAAGTAGTGCAGGAGTAAATTTTAAGATGAATGGAATAAAATATATAAAGTCAGAAACAGTTCTAGGTTTAAAAATTTAACAGCTGAAAAAAAAAATTTAACAGCTGGCAGGTGTAGGTGTAGCTCAGTAACAGAATTTTTGCCTAGCATGAGTAGGTCCTAGACTTGATCCTCAGTGCACCCTCCTGTTACAAAAGTAGATTAAAGTGTCACGTTGTTGGTTGTTGTGACACATGCCTGTAAGCCCATCTCCTTGGGAGGCTAATGCAACAGGATCACAAATTTGATCCCAGCCTGGAGAATTTAACAAGACCTTGTCTCAAAATTTAGAAGGACCAGGGATATGACTTAGTAGGTAGAGTACTTGTGTAACCTCTAGGTTTAATCCTCAGTACCAAAGGACAAAAGTTTTTCATTTTTATTGAAAGAAAGTTAGATATATTTACATGACTATTGTCAGAGACATGGTGCATTAAAATTTCACTAACTAAAAATTCCAAATTTCACAAAACAAAACACCTGGAATTCTCTTTAATTGTGATAAGAATGTGCAAATGACTTAAAGGAGTGTGTTTTTATTATGGTGAAATAGTTTCTGGATTGATTAATACTATGTCCACATCACCTATATGTCCCCATTTATAGCAAAATTGGCATCATGATTGTAATAGAAAAAAATAACAAATGAATTTGGTACTTTATTTGATTGCCCCATTCCATGTATTTCCGTGATACTTCTTAGTTGCAGAATCTTTTCTTAAAGAGAAAGACTTGAGGGGGCTGGGAATATATAGCTCAGTGGCATAGCACCTTCCTGGCAAAGTCATGAGTTCAGTCCCTGGTAAAAAGAGAGAGCGAGAGAGAGACTTGCTAAACTAGTTTTAAAAATTTAAGAGATTATTTAATATAATGGAAAATTAACTGTAGCAGTGGGCTTTAAAAAAAACCTAACACATAAAAAAGATGGGCATGGTAGGAGTTGCGTGTAATCCTAGCTGCTCAGAAGGTTGAAGCAGAAAGATTGCTTGAGCCTAGAAGCTCAGAACTAGCCATCAGGGCAACATAGACTCCTATCTTAAAAATAATAATAATAATTATTATTATTATATAATTTTTTGTTATAGACCAAAACTTACATAAACCATCATAATTTTCCCTTATAATTTTTTATGCACATTTTAGTGTTTCTATTCATGAAACTTGATTTTTGAATGTGTTGATGATAATTTAAACGTTTTGGCTAACATGACTTAGCCATTAATGGCTAGAAATGGTGATATATGTTTATAATTACATACTTTAGATATAGATAAAGTGTGAACTTAGGGAGGATTGTCAGTAAATTATCCCTGAACCAAAATATTACCAGCACTCACCAGTTTACTGGTTTGGAGCTTATATGTACAGAGGTATGTGGGACTGTTTTACATAAAATGAGCATAATGGTTAAGCAGAATGTTGTATTCTGTCTGGTACAGTATTATAGGGGCGAAAAAACATGATGAGGGGCTGGGGATTTAGCTCAGCCGCATAAGCGCCTGCTTTGCAAGCGTGTGGTCGCGAGTTCGATCCCCAGTACCAAAAAAAAAAAAAAAAAAGAAAAAACATGATGAAAGTACCAATGTTTTAGTCTTCTGTTCATATGGTAGTAAGGCTCTGACCTCATAAAAGGAAAAATGGAAATTCTGAAATACAAGCCCCATATTAACCCAAAAACCTGCCAAGACACCTATACAATGGCAAAGAATGAATACAGCTACTATATAATTATCTGAAGGGTTTGTTTGTTGCTGACCTTTTAGTTTTTATGTTTCATTACCCAAGCCCCAGCTGGAGTTATTTAAAAACCACCTACGTTGGTTTTCTGTGCTTTACTTTGCTGTAATAGAACTCAGTGGAACAGTACTGCTTAATGACCAGCTCACTAAGAGTAATCAAATTTGAACTTTGATCTAATAAGCAGATTAACTCTAAGGTTTGCTGAAAATTTGAATTGTTAGAAGTTAAACCCTAGAACGTTTTCAAAGGGGATAGATTATTTTGAAATTCCTGGTTAGAATAGTTTATTATCTTTTGGTTACATTTTAGGTCATTCAAGCCCTCAATTAGACCCTTTGAGAAAAAGTCCAACCATGGAGCAAGCAGTACAGACCGCCTCGGCCCACTTACCTGCTCCAGCACCTGTTGGGAGAAGGAGCCCTGTATCAGCCAGGCCTTTGCCATCTACCAGCCAAAAAGCAATAGAGAATCAAGAGCACAGGCGAGGTAGAACTTGGGCTACTTATTATTCTTAATTGACCGATCAGTATTTTTTGTTCACCTTATTAAGAGAATTTTACTTTATAGGGTTGATTCTAGGTTTAAACTGAATTTAATAGAATATTCAAGGTTTCAGGTTTGACTTGAAATGGTGGGGGGGGGGGTTTGGAAATTGAACAGGTTTTGTTTTATGGGATTTTTTTCTACCCATTTTCAACTTTACAAAAGTTTTTGGTTATGTACCCTGAGCTGATTTGTCACTTTGCATGTCTCCTTCCACAGCTGAAGTACACAAAGTTTCAAGACCAGAAAATGAGCAACTCAGAAATGATAGCAAGAGACAAATAGGTAAGTTACTTGAATCTGAAAGCCATATTCTTTGCTTCTCAATAGAGAGCATTTTAAATGTATAATACATGATGACTGAAAAAGTGGAACATAGAGCTGGACTTGATGGTACAAACATGTAATCCCAGCACTTTGAGAGACTGAGGCAGAAGGATGATAGGTTGGAGCCCAGCCCTGGCAACTTAGATATCCTGTCTCAAAAAGTGAAGGTCCTGGATTCAAACTCTAGTACTGTAAAAATAACAAAACAAAATTACTAGGGCTGGGGGTACCTCCATAGTAGAGTGCTATCATGTGTGAGGTGCTAGATTGAATTCCTAGCACTACAAAGAAAAAACAGAAACTGGTGACATCTACCTAAGGTGTGTAGTTCAATTGATTGTGCTTTTGATAATGTATAATAATTATGTAATACCTTACCATTAGGAAGCTGAATGGTAGGCTTGATATACCAGTCTTCACTGATTTATAACTTTTTTATGACTATAATTATTTTCTTTGGGAGTTATTTGGGGTTTTTTGATTTTTTTTCTTTTGTTTTTTGAGACAGGATCTCACTCTGTAATTCAGACTGGCCTTAAACTTACTGTGTAGCCCAGACTGTCCTCAAACTGAGGCAATCCTCCTGCCTCAGCCTCCCAAGTGCTAGAATTACATGTGTGTGCCACCCACTCAGTTATAATTATTTTCAAATAAAAGTTGTACTGGTTTTCAAGGTTTTTTGTTCATTTGTTTGGTTTTTGGATTGGGAGGGGTTGGTTTATTTTGTGGTTTTTTTTGGAGGGTTCTTCCCCCCACCCCCCAGATAGGGTCTCACTCAGACTGGGCAGAGTGGACTCATTCATTGTAATCTTCCTGTTTTAGCATTGAGAGTGCTGGGATTAAAGAGGTACACTACCATGCCTGGCAAATAAAGATTTTTTTGTGTTTGGGTGGATGTGCATGTGTGTGTTGTACTAGATTGAATCCAGGGCCTTCGGATTTAGGTACAACTCAGACCCTTGGTATTTTTTATTTTGAGGCAGGATCACTAGGTTGCCCAAGCTGGGCTCAGATTTATTATCCCCTTCTTCAGCCTCCCAGAGTGCTGAGATTACGGGCAAGTGCCACCACACTGTGAAAGGTTTTATAAAATATTACTTCTCTGCAAAAGATTGTACTCAGTTGTAGACTGTTGTCTTTTCATATGTTCATGACTATTACCTTGCTAGTATGATTCATACATTGGTGGTTCTGTGGTTTGCTGTTTATGTTTTTGTATCACTTTCTTGTTAGCATTATGAAATTGTTTCGATTGTTTTCTTTGATTTCAGGAATAGTTACAGGTATATTGCATGTTTGGAGAGTTTCTCAGGTGGGTTTGGGAAAGTACTTTAGTGGTAGAGCATGTATCTATCATGTGTGAGGCCCTGGGTTCAATCCATCCTCAGTACGAGAGAGAGAAAAGTTTCCTCCTTATAATTACATAAATCCAGCAGGATGTGGTGGCACATACCTGTAATCCCAGCATTTGAGAGGTTGAGGGAAGAAAAAGATCACCATGATTCAAGGCTAGCCTGAACTATGTAGCAAGACCCTGTCTCAAAAAGAAAAAATTAATGCAGGGGCTTTTTTTTTGAAGTGCTTAAGAATTTTAATTTGCTTTCCTGGTTGTTGATTTAGTAAAGTTTTACATTTGCTTTGTTTCATAATTTATAACAAAGCAATCATTTTATTAATTTCAAATTTGTTTATGGAAAACATTATAATGTAATACACCTCAAAATTTAAAACACAAATCTAATGTATAATTTTTATTTAATGATTAGAAAGTAGTTAATTTTATCAATATAAGATACCTAGAGTTGTGCATGATGACACATGCGTGTAATCCTAGCACTTAGGAGACTGAGGCAGGAGGGTTGCCAAAAGTTCAGGCCAACCTGAATTATAGAGCAAGCTCTTGTCTCAAAAAAAAAAGAAAAAGCAGCAGCCTACACACAGTGTTTTTAAATGTGTACCTTTTTTTCTTTTTAATCTTTTTAAGACAAGGTTTCCCAGTGCAGTTCAGGCTGGCCTTGAATTTGTAACCATCCTCCTCTCTCAGCCTCCCAAGTGCCAGGATTACAGGCATGCACTGCCATGTGCGGCTTAAATGTGTGCTCTTGCTTAAATGTGTACTCTTATTTCCCCTATATTTTGTGTTTCTTTTTAATTTATTATATTTTAGTTTGGAAAAGGAGACAACTGTTCTCAAAATAATTGTTATAATTTTATTATCATATAAAATTTAAAATAATATCTTTCATTGCTCTTCAGAACTTACCACCCTATCCTGTCACGAAAGTTCCTTAACTAAATATTCATTCAGATTTTTCTCTTCGATATTATAGACATAAAGATCTGTACTCAGAACTTTGGTTTGGTTTGGTTGGTTTTTGGTTTGGGGGGTTTTTTTGAGACAGGGTCTCATTATGTAGTTCAGGCTGTCATTGAACTAACTGTGTAGCCCATGTTGGCCTTAAACTTGTGGCAGTCGTCCTGCTTTAGCCTCCCAAGTGCTGGGATTACAGGCATGTACCACCACATTGCCCATGCCCAGCAGCTTGGTTGTTTTGAGACAGAGTCTTGCCACATAGTTCAGGCTGGCCTGAAACTCACTGTTGTAACCAGGCTGGTCTTGAATCATTGATCCCTCTGCTTCAGCCTCTAGAATGCTGGAATTATAGTCAGTGCCACCTACCTGGCTTGGGTGTGCCTAGGAATTAAACCCAGACCCTATTATCTGGTAGACAAGTGTTTTACCACTAAATGCTACAACCCCAGCTCCAGAATTTTATTAAGACAGATCTGCATTTCTAGCATACAGACAAGTCATTTTAGTAGTAAAGTTGAGGGCTGGGGATTTAGCTCAGTGGCATAAGCGCCTGCCTGGCAAGTGCAAGGTCGTGAGTTCGATCCCCAGTACCGCAAAAAAAAAAAAAAAAGTAGTAAAGTTGAATGTTCTAAATATCCTGCTTCTTTAGACTTAAATGTCTGGACATGTTTCTGTGGGCTTTTCTGGCTGGTTTCCCAAATCCAGGCAGTTGGCCAAACTCACCAAACAAGTGAACACAAACCTATGTGTTTCCTTGTAGTCACTTCTGATCTTTGTCAGCATATATTAGACATTTCACATAATTATAATCATTAAATTCATACTGTTTTATGCTCTGCATTTTTGCAGTTAACTTTTTTTTAAAAAGAGACAGAATGTCACATGTAGTCCAGGCTGGCCTCAGACTCACTATGTACCCCAAGCACGGCAGTCCTCCCTGCCTCAGTCTCCAGAGTGCTGGCATTGCTGGGGTGTACCACCATACCTGGCTTGTGCAGTTACTTTACATCAAATTCAGTTCAGTTTCGTATTTCTCTTACTTTTTTATCATTCTTTTTATGTTGGATAGTATGTTCCCAAGTTTTCACTATAAATTATCCTATTTTTGTATTTTATCATATCTCATGTGATTGACTAAAATTCTGTTACTGTGTTTTGTAGAGAGACTGACTACATAGGTATATATAGGAAGGCTTGAATATTGTATAGTCAGAGAAAGTGAAACTGAAGTAGAAGTGTTTGGAGCCAGTGAGATTGGTGCTTCCTGTCCATTTTATAGAAATACACTAATATCTCAAACCTTTTAGTTTGTGCTCATAAACATTGACATATTTTTCTTATTGTAAATCTTCTTTCCTATTATCCTTTGCATAAAAGGCTTTAAGTTTTGAGACCCACTATGTTTCTAGCACTTTGTAAGTTTGGGGACTATAGCAGTAAACAGAACAAAGCCTTTGCCCTTGAGGAACATATATTAATTTAATGTAAAGGCTCCAAACATGTTTGGTTATATATTCCATTAATAACATATATGAGTATGGAACCCACAAATAAAAACATTTATCATTTTATCTGTGCTAGTCTTCATGAATTACATTTTAGCAGTTAATTTGTTTTATGTAAAAAATATAAACAGGGCTGAGGATTTAACTCAGCAGCATAAGTGTCTGCCTGGCAAGCACAGGGTCATGAGTTCAATCCCTGGTAACCCCCCCCCCAATATATATATATATAAACAGTAATGTCTACAGAGACTTTTAAGCATTTCTGGTTTGGGCCATTTAGTATAACAACTATAATGACAACTTCTGCCCTAAGTCAGCAATAATGTATGGAGAACTCTTTGTATAAATTCTTTATTTACATAGTTCCAGGTGCTCCTTCAACTCCAAGGAGAGGGCGTGGTGGTCATCGAGGTGGCCGGGGACGGTTTGGTATTCGGCGAGATGGTCCAATGAAATTTGAGAAAGACTTTGATTTTGAAAGTGCAAATGCACAATTTAACAAAGAGGAAATTGACAGAGAGTTTCACAGTAAACTTAAATTAAAAGGTAAGCTTTGATTTTTCTACTTAGAAAAATCTGGTTTATCTGTGAGGTAAGGATGTTTTCTAGATTATGTATTTAATTTTACTTAGTACAAATCTTGACTTTTATGGTATTTTGTTTTTCATTAGAAGATAAACTTGAGAAACAAGAAAAACCTGTAAATGGTGAAGATAAGGGAGACTCTGGAGTTGACACCCAAAACAGTGAAGGAAATGCTGATGAAGAAGACCCACTTGGACCTAATTGCTACTACGACAAAACTAAATCCTTCTTTGATAATATTTCTTGTGATGATAATAGGTACTGTTTTTAAAGATGTTCTTATGCTCTTAGAATATGAGGTATATAAAATGATTTTCTATAAATTCACAAGGTTGCCAAGTGTGGTGGTGCCTGCCTATAATCCCAGCATTTGGGAAGCTGAGGTAAGAGTATCTTCACATGTTCAAGGCCAACCTGGGGTACACAGTCAGTTCAAGGCCAGTCTGAACTACATAGGAGACCCTGTCTCAAATAAAAGGGCTGGGGATTAGCTCAGCAGCACATGCATTTGCCTAGCAAGCGCAGGGTCATGAGTTTGATCCCCAGTACCAAAAATAAATAAATAAATAAATGAAATAAAAATAAATTCCCAAGGTTTAAAGAATATTTAGAAACTGGGCGTAGTGGCACACTCCTATAATCCTAGCACTTTGGGAGACAGACAAAGGACTGCCGTGATTTTCCAGGCCAGCCTGGGCTATATAGTGAGTTCAAACCCATCCTGAACTACACAGTGAGATCCTGTCTCAAAAAAACCAAAAATATATATTTAGAACCAGTAGTGGTGGTGCACACCTGTAATTTCAGTACTCAGGAGGCTGAGGCCAGCCTAGACTACATGGTGAGTTCAAGACCAATCTGAACTACATAGAGTGATCCCATCTCAAAAAAAAAAGGCTAGGTGTGTTGACATAGGCGTGTAATCCCCAGCACTTGGGAGGCTGAGGCAAGATCATCACTGCAAGTTTGAAGCCAGCTGAGCTGGGTAGTAAAATCCTATCAAAAAAACAAAAGAAAAAATTTTAAAATATCTAATGACCACAGTTCATTTTTTACTATTTTATTTTACTCAAAGAAATTATTGCCAACTATGGTGGTATATGCCTATAACCCTAGCCTTTGAGACTGAGGCAGGTGGATCACTGAGAATTTGAAGCCAACCTGCACTGTATAGCAAGACTTTGTCTCAAAACACCCAAAAAGGGGGTGGGGACTTAGCTCCACGGCATAAGTGCATGCCTGGCAAGCACGAGGTTGTGATTTCAGTCCCTGGTACCAAAAAAAAAAAGCCCACCCCAAAAGAAAAAAGCTATATAATTTGATTAGGACTGTAATCACATTTGGTTGTTAGTAATTAAGACAAAAGCATTCATTCATATTAACATCTAAATAAGACTTTTTCCTGTATAGTTTTGTACTGTAGTTCATGTGAAGCTAGGGTTATATTTCTTCGATGTTTGCTGCTGCAGTAAAACTCTGCCATATTGTAATAAATATGGGTCCAGAAAATTATCAGTACATTACTGTGAGGTGAAGAGACTAAGTCTTATAAGAGTTCTAAGAGTTGCCCTGCTCAGTTCATACTGTCTTTGTTCTGGCTGCAGTTTGGTGCCACCTGGTAACAATTGTTAGCTTCAATTTAAACTCAGAGAGGGAAGATGATTCTGTTGTGGGAACATACCAAGCTTGTATGCCATGGACAACTGAGAGGGTTTAGATACGTCTTTTTTTTTTTTTCTTAATGCTTTTTAATTGATTGTTTTTGAGGGGAGCTGTTGGGTTTGGTTTGGTTTGGTTTGGTTTGGTTTTTTTTTTTTCCCCATTGCAGTACTCTGCGTTTTGAATCCAGGGACTGTTATGGTACATTCGCCTCCCTTTTTGTATTCTTATTTTGAGACAAGATCTCACTAAGTAACCTATGCTGGGCTTGAACTTGAGTTCCTTCTTCCACAGCCTCCCAGATAGCTGTGAATGCTCATTTTAAATTGCTTTTTTGTTATTTACCTTAATTTAGGAACTATGTACATATTTTTGCTGAAAAATGTTCTTTTAAACAGGATATGCTAAAGATGATTTGCTTTTATAATAGAGAACGGAGACCAACCTGGGCTGAAGAAAGGCGATTGAATGCTGAAACTTTCGGAATTCCACTCCGTCCAAACCGTGGCCGTGGAGGGTACAGAGGAGGCAGAGGTGGTCTTGGTTTCCGTGGTGGCAGAGGACGTGGTAGTGGCAGAGGTACCTTTACTACTCCCCGAGGATTTCGTGGTGGATTCAGAGGAGGTCGTGGAGGAAGGGAGTTTGCAGATTTTGAATATAGGGTAAGTCTTGTATGCTTTGGCAATGGCATTCAGTTCTATGAAACAGTTTTTATTTTGTGTGAATTATTTTGAGAACATCAAAATAACTTCCCAGTTTAAATTTTCCATGGAAAATATAGCTAATTATAATGCTTCTATTTTTTGTTGTTTTATTTTTAAAAACAGGGTCTCACCGTGCAGCCCAGGCTGGTCCTGAGTTTGAAATAATCCTTCTGCCTTAGCCTCCCTGGTGCTGGTATTACAGGCATGTGCACCACCACACCTGGCAATGTTTCTGTAATTTTAAGGACCATAACTTCTTAGCTAATGAGTCTAAAAAATTCTTTATCTGTTTTTAGTTCTTCTAAACTTGAAGTAAGAGATGGAGATAAGATGGTTTTTTTATCTCCATTGTTGGGGATTGAACCTAGAGCTTTCACATGGAGCTATGTCCTTAATCTCTTTTTATTTTTTATTTTGAGACACGGTCTTACTAAGTTACACAGGCTGGCCTTGAACTTGCCATAATCCTGTCTTAGTCCCTCAAAGCTGAAATTGCAGGTGTGTGCCATTGTGTCCAGCTAAAAGTATAATGCTCTTTTTTTTCTATGTAGTGCCATAGTATGAACTAATTAGGGAACAATATTCCCCCCATCCCAAATCTGTGAAGAGACTGAATTAAGGTTATTTCTTCTTAAAAAGAAGGGTTTTTTGAGCCAGACATGGTGGCACCCATCTGTGATCCCAGCGCTTGGGAGACTGAGGCAAGAGGATCATTGTGAGTTTGAGACTCAGTGAAACCCTGTCTCAAAAAGAACGGTGTGGGAGCAGGGGGTTCCTCAGCACAAACTGTTTTGTGTTCTGCCTGCTTTTCCAGGCCAAAAGTCTGGTATGGGCGTTTGTCCTTGTTAACTGTTGGACTGGCCTTTCCTCCTTCACTCACTGTGCTGCAGATATATGCACTTCCTCTTGATTAGTACCAAGATTGTTCCTATCTCAAGCTTGGTGGGGGAGGGGATTGTTTCTGGCTTTTGGGGATTTTTTTTTTTTGTTTGTTGGTTGGTTGGCTGGTTGGTTGGTTGGTTAGTTTTGGGTTTTTGAGACAGAATCTTACTAGCTAGCCCAGGCTGGCCTCAAATTCATGGTAATCCTTCTGCCTCTGTCTCCCCAGTGCTAGAATTAAAGATGTGCACCACCACACCTGACAGTCTTGAGACCATTTTACCCATTTCTTCTGCCTAGAATATTCAGTTGACAAACTTACATGTACTCACATGCTCAAGTATTCTCATTGTCCACTCTGCCCCTCCCCTTGGGCAGGGGCCTAACTGTGTAGCCCAGACCAAGGATCCTCCTGTTTCAGCATTCCAAGTACTGAGGTTACTACATGAACCACTGTGCTGGTTTCTCCTTCCCCTTTTGTGATCTCTTACATTCAGAGCTTTTTTTCAATATACAGCTTGGACTTTGTATGTTTCTGCCCTGCATTTCTTTCTTTACCTGCTTTGTGTTTGCTGTCAGCATCCTTACCATTTTCTCGCTCTTTGGCTGTGTACACTTTGTCTTCTTCCAGTGTTCTGTATTGGCTAGTGGTATACTCCTTAAGTGATGGAGGTATCTATGATCATGGTCTCTTTCTATATTACCACATTCATTCCTTTAGATGTCCTTCCAGCTACAATGATAAACTACTATAGGTCTTCAAATCTTCATTCTCTGTTTACTCCACTTCATGTATACCAAGTAGTGCTTAAACATCCAAGAACAAATTCTTGTTGAAGATCACATTAAATCAGCTTGATTTGAAAAAAAAAAAAGAAGTGTGTTTAAGATTGGGTGCATGCAGCTGAGAATCACAGTAATAGTTGCTTAATGTAATCTCATTAATGATTAAGCTCCTTAGACTGTCAGTTTTAACATTTGTGGAAAGATAATTTTAATCTAAAATACACATTTAAAGATCATTAAACTTGCCAGGCGTGGTGGCACACACCTGTAATCACAGCACTCAGAAGCTGAGGCAAGGGAATTATTGCGAGTTCAAGACCAACCTAGGCTACAAAATGAGCTCCCGGCTGAACTGCACAACAAGACTCTGTCTCAAAAAGATCCCCCCCCCCAAAATCATTAAACTGTCAGAGTTTGTAAACAGCTGAGAGGCCTGACCTCCTGCGTGAAGCTTCTTCTATAGTACTTGTGTGGAGTTAGGCCATCCACCCCATTCCCAAGAGTTCTAATTGTTAGCCTGTCACAGACACCACACCACACACTTTTGAGTGGAAATCTCTTCTTTTTTTCTTTTTTCTTTCTTTTTTTTTTTCTTTGAGGCAAGGTCTTACAGTAATTTAGACTGGCCTTGAACTCAACTGTGTAGCCCAGAATAACCTCAAACTCATAGCAGTCCTCCTGCCTCAACCTTCTGAGTACTGGGATTACAGATGTGTACCACCATGCCCAGTAGTATCTTTAACCTTTTGGTTAAACTCTATCTATTGTAAGTGTACAGAGTATGTATCCTTCATGATATTTTTTCAGATATTTGTAAATACAGCTGCTAAGTTTTCTTTATATGACTGGAGTATTGTGTCTCTTTCTCTGAACATTAGTCAAATCTTTATTGACTTAGCACTGTGTGCATGGTATATGTACTAATTAATACATAGCTTTCTTAAAATCATGTGATTTTGAGCCTTTTGTTAAAACTTACTATGTATATTGTGAAATTCAAGCACATTGTAGAGGTTTTCTGTGCGAGTCTTTATTCCCTGTATGCCTGACAGATAGACCAACATCTGCTTAAATATTTTCAAAGAAGACTCAGAGAACCCTGAAGCATTGTCCTCATGGTGAGAAGGCTCTCATATTACATTGGACTGTCTGCTTTTCTTACTGTGTGAGAAGAGCACTTGATATATGCAGCTTCATTTCACATTACCTTTCAACCTACCTGGTTAAAGCAGATTAAGTCAACAGTCATCTCTATACACTGCTTGATTCCAATTCTAACCTCAAACTTTTACCAACTATACTTAATTCTTCATATAAACCAGGCACTCTGGTAGGCACTGATAATAACAAACCAATATAATTCCAACCTTCTTGGTATTTACTGACAAGAAGGGACGCAGGCACAGCTAAAGCCAGGCATCCCTTTTCACTTACCCTACACAGTCTTGCCCGAAGTTTACTGTGTCTTTGGAAAGTTCTATTCGTTCTATACTGATTACTTTTCTGACCTCTGTAGTATCTGCCTTCATAGGCACACAATTTAAGTATATTTGTACCCTGCTTCCTGTATTTTGTTCCCAGCCCAATGGGAAATTTTTTCTACTTTTCTTTCCACCAAAACACTTACCTTAGTATAGAGCCATAGTGGGCTTGAAATTGCTTATTGTGTTGGTTAGAAGAAATTCACTGCTTTTGATCTGTGGCCCACACTGGTAATTCCAGCTGCTCAGAAAGCTGAAGCAGAAGGATTGCAAGTTTAAGGCTAACCTAGTGAGACCCTGTGTCAAAATAAAACATCAAAAGGACAGGTGATGCACTCAGTGGTAAAGCACCCCCTGGGCTTCATCTCTGCTACCACAGAAAAGAAAAAAAGCACAAAGAGAAAATAAATTCAATATTTCAGCCTTCCACAAAACAAGGTCTCTCAGTGTGGCCAGCACTGGAACTATGCATTCCAGGGTTGAGTGACTCTTCTTTCCACCAAGAGTCCTGACCTTAGCAACCTATACCTTTTAAATCATATCATCTGTGCATAAAGGAGATTTAATTTGAGGATTAACTCATTTCTGAAACATCATCTGCTGCTTCTCCGCAGAGATGGGTCATTGCAACAGCCTTCATGAAATGAGCTGGCTTTGTTCTTTGTGTAGTTGTGTACATAAACTTGGTTGTTTAATGAAACATAAGTAAACATGGAATCTTAGATTTTTAGAACCCTTAAAAAAATCAGCCAAACTAGAACTTCTCATACTCTGCCCATATGAGACGATCAGGAAATTAAGTACCCTGAGAAGTTTTTTGTTCCAGGTGCAAAGCAACAGTGCTAGAACTCACCGTCTTGATTTTTGGTCCACTTTTCCTTAATGATAACATTTTAAATGTAAACATTTGGTCCTGTGGTGCTTTTGTCACTTTCTTTTTTGGGATTAGGGGTGGAGATTAGGACTGGGATCATAAGCAAGTAGCCAGCTCTCATTTTATATGCTGCTGCCAAGATGCTTAAACCACCATTATGGACAAGACTGTGCATTGAGTCTTATGTTTTTCAGAGAGGATGCAGAGAAATGAGGCATCTGAAATGACTCAGCATGATACTCTCTTCCCCTCCCTCTCTTCCCTTTTTAATTTTCTCCTCTCCCTTATCCCTCTATCTCTCTTCCCACTTCTCCCTTTCCCTCTCCCCATCCTCCCCTGTCTTTTTTTTACCTTTCAGAAAACTACAGCTTTTGGACCCTAAAAGGTCTGGATTGTCATACTGCTTTCTGAAAGGTAAAAAAAGTGGGGGGAGATGTGAAGATTGGCTTTCGTGGGTGGCAGCAGGTTCATCTGTTTCTTATACCAACTTAATTCTGTCCCATATTTCTTTCAATATAATATTGTCTAAATGAGTTGTTGTACATAGATGAAGTTATATATGAAATTATATTTGAAGTCTTCTAGATGAAAGGAAATGTCTTAACAGCTAAAATAAGAATTAGCAATAAAAATTAGGTCCCTCAGTGTCCAGTGGAGATTGGTTTCAGGATTGCTGTGGATACCAAAATCCCCAGATTGTTAGATCCCTTATAGTACAGGGTTTGCATATACTCTGCATACATCCTCATATTTTATTTTGGGGTGCTATGGATTGAACCCACAGCCCCACTCATACTAGACATACATTCTTCCACTGAACTACATTAACAGTCCCCTGTACTTTAAATCATCAGTATTTTAAATCATCTCTAGATTGCTTATATAAATACCTAATACAGTGTAAACACTATTTAAATAGTTGTTACATTTATTATTGAAGGAATAATTACAAAATATTTTTGTATGTTCAGTACAGATGTAACCTGCTCTGTTCCCTAGTTTCTGTCTGGTTCATTCAATCTGTGGATGCAGAATCCAAGGGGTATGCAGGGCCAACTGTATATGATAGCAGCTCCAGTCTGGAGGAAAACAGAAGCCCTATCTCTCATGTTGTGGTACAGGCCTTTAGTTTGGGAGTGTTGTTGGAAAATTTTTATTGCTTTCTCACTGATCACATTTTTTTAGAATTTGTTTCTAGGGCTGGGGGATGTAGCTCAGGGATGCAATGCCTTCCTGGCAAGCATGAAGCCCTGTGTTCAATTTCAGTACCCCCTCCGCAAAAAAAGAAATTGTTTCTAAAGAGGTTGTTTATAGGTTGAGTTTGTTTTGTTGTTTTGTTTTTTGCACTAAAAATCAAACTCAAGACCTCGCGCTTGCCAGGCAGGCACTATGCTATTGAGCTATATCTTCAGCCCTAAAGAGTTATTTTTAAAATAAATTTCTAAATGATTGCTTTCTCCTGGCACGGAATTTTGAAGATGTTTTACTGTCCGAGCATGTCATTGCTTAGTAAAGGTGTCAAAGATAAGAATTTTTTTCGATCCCTAGTACCAAAAAGAAAAACAGGAATTTTAGAAAGTTTTTTTGGTTATTTTTTTAAGGATGCAGTCAGTTTTAGTTGATGAGTTTGACTATTAAATTAAAGGTTAAAGTTACATTACTGTTTTTTAAAATTACTGGGGGCAGCCAGGTGTGGTAGCACACACGTGTAATACCAGCAGACAGAAGGCTGAGGCAGGAGAATTGCCACAAGTCAAGGCTGGCCTGGCTGCATGATGAGTTCAAGGCCATCCTGAAATACATACCAAGACCCTGTCTCAAAAAAAAGTAGGAAAGAAAGACTAACTAAATTTTTAAAAATAAAGTATTGGGGCAGCCAGAAGTTGTAGAGTACACTTGTATCTTATTGTGGCCTTCTTGCCAGGTTCAGCTCATAATACTACTGTTTAACCCCTGCTGAGTAGAAAATGCACTAAAAAAATAATGTGTTACTATTGATACACAAATTATAAAAAATACTTCCTGGAAATTGGTTTAAACAAATACTTTCATAAAGTAAAAAGAAGAGTATATTGAAAGAGTATATTACTTTAAAACTTAAAGTAAATGTTAACAAACTAAAAAGTACTTACTGTTAAACCAGTCATGGGCTGGGGATTTAGCACAACGGCATAAGCACCTGATGATGATAATAATAATAAGCAATGAGTCATTGGGCTGGAGATACAGCTCAGTGGCATAAGTGCCTACCTGGCAAGCACAAGGTCCTGGGTTCACTCCCCACTACCCCGAAAAAATAAATAGACAGTCATTTGGAACATGAGCTAATTTTTTTTTCCCTTTTTAGAAAGACAACAGAGTTGCTGCATAGTCTTCAAACAAGTCATTGAAAGTGGGTGAATTTGTAGCTCTTCATGGTCCTGAAAATTGGCTTAAGTCTTTGTGAAGAATGAAGAAGTGAATTTGCTGTATATCTGTCACCAGCACTGGGTTTTGTTTATTTTTCTGCTTAATTTCAAAGATACAACACAGTTACTTTTGGGGGGAGGAAGGCTCATGTTTTAAAGTGAGCATTAAATATATTTGGAATAGCAGAAGGTTAAGAAATTTCTTATGTATAATTAAACTAAAGCAGTACTCCAGTGGGACTTTACAGTATTTTTTCATCACTGAGAGGATTTTTCTTATCACTAAATTGTATTTGGCAATTATTGCAAGTTGCCTGCAAATAGGGCCGTGATACTGTGTTTTGAGCCACAGAAGGTTGTGCGTGTGT
This sequence comes from Dolichotis patagonum, assembly GCA_004027295.1. Taxonomy (NCBI): domain Eukaryota; kingdom Metazoa; phylum Chordata; class Mammalia; order Rodentia; family Caviidae; genus Dolichotis; species Dolichotis patagonum. The sequence continues at coordinate 45,059 of PVJX010008057.1, forward strand.
ATGTGTGTGTGTCTTTTTTTCTTTCTTTTTGGAAATCCTATAATATGAGGTAGCTTATTTTGTCAATTAGGGTGCTGGATGGTAGAGAATTTTGTCAGTCAACTATGTACACACAGTAAATACTGTTTCTTAGGCAAAGGTAACTTTTTTATATAGTTGTAAAATTCCATTATATTCCATTGCCAAAGAAACATTAAGAACTTTGTATAGCTGTATAAAAAGCAACTAATTTTTTAAAGAATAAACATTTTAAAGTCAGCAAACATACTGTGTCTTTGCAGAAGTTGATATGCTGAAGAGCAAAGTTATGGATGGGTCTCTTTTTTTTCTTAGCTTTCCAGGCTTAAGATTTTTTAATTTCTGTTTTTAATGTTTTGAACATAAATGAAGATTTGATACATTCTTCCAAAAGGGTAAATTATTCATGCTCAGTGTAAGAACTTCATTTTGTAGCAAATGACATATCACAGGATTTGTTCAAATAATATTTTCAATATATGACTGTAAATAATCATAGATAAGAATGTACTTAGCTGTATTTTCAAATAAGTAACCCCCCTTTTTTAAGACATTGAAACTAGGCATCAGTTAACCAGCTCTTCCTGGTATACCTTGATATTTTGTGACAATGATGATTTCATTCCATTATATTTCAAAAGGATTCAAAATGTTGAAAATTATTTTGACAACCATAACCTGTATCACTCATTAACACTTTTCTTGGGCCTGTGACCCACAAATGATTCAGAATAGAGTTCATTGCTAATTATAAATTACTCATCAATATTTTTGAACTTTTAAGCTATAATGGAAAAACTTAGCCACTTTTGTGTTTTTATGAAGGCCGTGGAATAAAGGTATCCAAAGATTTAAATATTTTTATCTATTTTGATTTTTGTTAACGCTATCCTTACAACATTCAATAGTGATAAAGATGTGGAAAAGTGTGCTATAGAAGAATTGGAATATTTAAAGATGGTTGACATTTTTAATTTTAATTTTATATCTTTTGTATAGCTACAATGAAAAGTTTTGTAATTTGGTTTCATTACTAAGACCCAGTATTTGGCAGCCTTAGTTTAGATAATATTGTTTAATACTGTTTGCTTGCATGTTAACAAAAAAATCTTTGGAGGACCCACAAATCATGGTATTGAACACATTTCTGAGGCATTCTGATCATCAAAGCAAGTGCTCATGGCAATACCTTAGTAGAATGAGATGTTCCAGGCTGATTTCAAGAGGAAAAACTGTAAATAACAGTTCTACATGCTCTGAAAGTATGAGTTCATGTGTTTTCCCAGCCGTCTGGGTCACTGACTGGGGCATTTGGTGTCCCAGTAACAACTGGCAGCATGACATACCTACAGTGCACCTTACAATACTATCAAAGTTTTTAGTCTAAAACAGAATAAAGCTGTTGAATAAAAAAATGTTCTTCAGAGTTCTTTGTCTTAAATAGTAACATTTTCTTCCAATAGAAATATAATGACCCTTTTAAAATAAAATTTAAAAAAATATAATGAAAAGCATCATTAAAATCAGAATTACAGTAGTTGTGTGTTCAGTGATAACTAAATCAAATTCTAATTTTTCCTAAGATTTGTTTATTGTTGAAAAGCTAGGCTGGGGATTTAGTTCAGTGGCATAAGCACCTGCCTGGCAAGCATGAGGTCATGAGTTCGATCCCCAGTACCGCAAAAAAAAAAAAAGCTAAAAGTCTCCTGAGTGTAAGCACTCCAGGTAAGATCTGTGACGTGAGGATACTAATCCAACCTGAAAGAGCCAGTAAATAGATGGAGAAGATGGGCTGAAGTGATGTTGTTCAGTGGTATAGCACTTGTCTAGTATGTTTGAGGCCCTAGGTTCATTCTCCGGCACTGGAAAACAGAAGAAACAAGACAGGAATTCAAAGACAGGACTTATATAAGTGGTAGGAAAAGAGGCCAGGAGTATTAATCCACCTCACTGGCTCTGAATCAATAGTTGAACTAGCAAATACTTAGGAATGTGAGGGATGTGTTTTGGTTATTGCAGTGACCAAGGACTACCAGTGGTATTTAAGAGTTACAGGCTAACTGTGGTGGAGCACACTTGAAATCCCAGCACTTGGGAGGCTGAGGCAGGAAGAGAGAAAATTCCAGACATGGTAAGTTCTAGGCTGACCTAAAATATACCACAGTATCCTGTCTCAAAAAAACCAAGTTACAAGCCAGGGATCATAAGTGTTCTATGCTGTACAGGACAGTACCACATGGTAAAATTTCCAGCTAAAACTGCAGTAACGTCCCTTACACTGAAAAAATACCAGCCAGTCTCTTCACATGAAAGTAAATGGGAAATTTTTTTTTCTGCCAACTTTTAAGTAAATCTTTACTGCTTAAAAAATTGTTTTAGCCTGGTGGTATACACCCGTAACCCCAGCACTAAGGAGACTGAGATAGGAGGATCCATGTGAATTCAAGGCCAGTTTGGGCTACAAAGTGAGTTCAAGACCAGCCTGAACGGCATAGTGAAACGTCTAAAAAAAGACAGTAATAATTACATGGATTGTAAAAGGACAAGATACAGGTCTTATTTCCTGTGGTGCTGTCATTTTGGAAACCCCTTGTAGGACTTTATTTTGTGTCCTCTCAGTGGTTCCCAAATCTTTGATCAGAATCTAGGGGCTCGCCACCCCTTGTACTGGGGATTAAACCTATGGCCTTAATGACCAATATCACTAGCATTATTTATTTTTAGACAGATTGTTCAGCCTCATTTTGAAAGTGTGATCTGTCTCAGCCTCCCAGAGTGTTGGGATTGTAAGCATGCACCACCGTTCTAGCTCTGAGAAACGTTATTAAAATACAGATTCCCATGCCCAGCACCCAAATAGTGATTCTGAAGTTTTCCACTGGGGCTTGGGAATGTGTCTTTTTTTTTTAGTCTCTGCAGTAGTGCTGTGAGGTATTAGTCTTACCATTACGCATGTTTGAAGAGAGTCACACAGCATCACAGGTGGCTTATCTAATAGACCCCCTCCTTTGAAAGCCTTGGTAGAATTTCCACCATGAGAATATCTTATTTTCCCTATCCTTCAACATCCACAAAATACAGGCTGTATCTGCAGCATAAAGAGGGAAGTGACTTAAGTAGAAGGGGGAGATGGGTGGATGTAGAGATTGAGATTCAAGTTTCCTTCAGGGTCTGGCTGCTTTAAGTACTGAGACTTTTATTCCTAGTAAAGAGCCTCGTAATAAGTGTGTGTTGTCTCTTTATGTGACAGTTGTCTCTTATTCTGGGTTTTCTGTTGGAGAAGCTGCCCTTGTGGGGCTCCTGTGTTCACAGCAGAAGCTGAGAAGCAGTCTGACCTTTTCTTAAAAAGGGTTCAGTTTTCACTCTTCAGATCCAGTATGCCTGGATTCAGTGTAACTCCTTTTGTCCTGCTGACATTAAGCTGAGTTAAACTGTAAAGGTGAAAAGTCACAGAAAAAAGTAATCAAGGTGAATATTTTCCTGTAGTTCAGATGTCACCAGTTTATAGTTTACTATTACAACTTTTTAAAAGATGGTGAGGCCAGCCAGGTAAGATTGTGTATGTCAATATTCCCAGCACTTTGGAGGTTGAGGCAGTAGGATTGTTGACTCAAGGACATCATGGGCTACATGATGAGTCCCCATCTCAAAAAAAAAAAAAAAGATGTCAAATAGTAAAATTAGAATCAAATTTCCAGATGGATGTAAGGTAGAACAATTTAATCTCTGAATCTGATGACATTAAATAGGTATTGGTGTTGGCTTCTCCCAAAATGGAGACATGGGGACAATTTGGAGATACCATCTCACTAGGAGTCAGCTAAATGGAGGGAGGGAGCTTTCGGTAGCTGAGGCCAGGCAGCCAGCTGCTGGTGTACACACTGGAAAACTAGAGGTGCACTGCTCCTATGGGAACAAGCCAAGCCTTCTGAGGAGGGATGTAAAGGTTCTCTCCTGATTATCAGACCCAGAGTTAAGAAAAGTAGGTTGGTTGTGTGTAGTGGTGCACACCTGTAATACCAGCACTCAGGCAGGAGGATCTGTGAGTTCACGGACAGCCTGGGCTACATAGCCCAAAGCCAGCCTGAACTGCTTAACAAGACCCTGTCTCAAAAAGACAAAAAAAAAAAAAAAAAAAAACCAAAAGGATGTGAATCTAGTGTGGTTTCTATTCTCCATGATGGTGCTGTGAGCCAGTGGTACGGGTGTCCTTTAAATTCCAGCTCAGTTCATATTTAATGAACTTGGCTGACTGATAAAAATATTTTCAGGATTAAGTCATAAACACATCAAAATAGACCTGAGTCTAGTTCCAGGTCATAATGAATGTTGACTTTAAAGAAATGCTCTAAAATATACTGATGCCCATGTGGTTTATAGGGAAACAAAGCAGCTCTGTGAGGCCAGAGTATATTTCATTTCAATAATAATGCTTTCTTAGAGTGACTCATAGTCACTCATGGTTTAGTGGCACAGAAACAACTGAGAGCAGCCAGCAAAAGAGCACATGGTCTGGAAAGCCTTGCCTTCTCTTCTAGAGCAATCTGAAGTTAAAAATGCCAATCTTGAGGGGTGGTGAGAACCCTGGGCCCTGTATGAATGGATTTTATAGTTACTAGAGCACAGAAACATGTTTACTAGGTGTCTGGATTATACAGCTGTAATCCCGGTGCTCAGCTAATCCATGTAATCATCAAATGCCAGCCTCGCACAGGATTGTGGGTGAGAATGCACATCCCAACACTGCAATTCAGGATTTGGCTTATGCTGAAAGCATTGTGTAAATAGCCTCTTGCTGTGTTATTTGGGAGATGGTTCTCCCTTGCTCCATTCCTCAGTAGTAGTTAATAACCCTGCTTTATTCCCAGGGGAGTCTGTAGAGCACTGCAGCCTGCAGTTTATAAAAGGGAGTTAAGTGTAGATTTGCTTTTCTATCATAAAATACAATGTAGGAAAAAGATAATTAAGATCTATTATGTGCAGGTGCAAATTCCCTATGATTTTTGGTTTGGTTTGAGACAGGGTATCACTATGCAGTTCAGGCCAGTCTTGAACTCGCTTATGTAGCCCTGAGTGACCTCGAGTTTACAGCAGTCCTGCCTCAGGAGTACTGAGATTACAGGCATGTGCCACTGTGCCCAGCTACAAATGGCTTATGATAAATGTAATTATGTATGGCAAGGATATCAGTTTTTTAAAAATGGAAAAGTAATACTTTGCAAAAATGATGTGGGGAAAACTAGAGATTTAGCTCAGTGCCTGTCTGGCAAGCATGAAGTTGAGTTTGATCCCTAGTACCAAAAAAAAAAAAAAATGATGTGGGTAGCATAAGATATTGTTGGGTTTGGTTTGTTTTATTTTTGTCTGAGACAGGTTCTCACTATGCGGTTCAGGCTGGCCTTACACTCATTTTGTAGCCAAGGCTGGCCTCAGACCTACAATAATCCTCCTGCCTCAGCCTCCTGAGTGCTGTGATTACAGGCAGGTACCACCATGCGCAGTAGTTTTTGTTGTTTTAAGAAAAATTTTTTAAGAAAAATATACTTTGCAACCTGGGTGTCAGGAGTTCAAGGCCAGGTCGAACTGCATAGGCTAGACCCTGTCTCAAAAAGCAAAAATTACGTACCTTGTAAATCCCATCTGGAGCTCACCATGGTAATACTGTTGGGCATGTGTGTTCTGTTGTGAAAAGTTTCTTGTTCAACTGTTAGGACTGTTTCGTTCTCTTGAAGTTTGTTACTTTATGTTGAGGGTATGAATAGTAGTGTCCTTGCTTCCTCTTCTCTTGATAAAAACTGTTCCATTGAGACACATGTGATCCTCATTCTCTTGGTTACGACCATCTAATAATGTGAGTACTCTCCTCATCTTGAAAAATCTGATACCTCTTTCTTTGCCCCTCTACTTTCAGAATGTCTTGAGCTTCTGTGTGAAGTCTCCATCTGTGTTGGGCATCTCTAAGATGCCCAACTCTGCTGTACAAAAGGGAAAGGACACAAAGCAGAGGGAAAGATGCATAGGCAAAAATCTGGAGGAAACCAGACTCTGACTTTCAAAGAGGATTTAGAAAGTAGAGCTTCATAGGATGTACTTCCTTCATTCTCTCCCCCGCCCAGCAGTGAGCAGTAGTAATGGGCGGGGTGTCCTCTATCAGTGCTCCAGGGGTTTCACTGGGAGCTGGTTATGTAGGCAACTTCTGCCTGGCAGGCACATGCTGGAATCACACACTCAGAAGTAAACCACATTCTACATACAACTTAGATACAGTGAACTACTCATCAGTTCTAGAACAGTGGAAATGTTCCTGATGGCAGGCGGAAGACAGTTACAACAGGCCTTATAAAAGGTACAAGTTAGACCTGCTATGTTAACTCTTTTGTTCTGCACAGTGTCTCACACACTTACTTGGTGACCTTTTCCTTTCATCCCCTTCCACCCAAACCATCAACCTTAACTGCAATGCCTCTAAGTTGCAGATTTAGAGATCCCATGCTAGTCTTTAAGCTGGCTTGGTAGACAAGAATAACAACAGCTTCCTAACCTTTGCTTAGTAACTGCCCTTAACCTAGGACAGAACTCCAGGTCTGGGATCTTCTACCTCATCTGTATGTGTGAACTCCCTTCTTCGTGCTTTCCCCACCTCCTCCATCTCCTCATTTATCTTGCAAATACCCTAAAGTCTCTTGTGCCTCCTTGGAGCTACCTATGCTCCTGCCTACCGAAGTTTGACTCCAAAGTATGCGCTCATCCACATGGTCACTGTATTCACTCAGAAGGTTGTGTCCTAGGGAAGAGAATCACACCTGGGCAGATTAGTACCACTGAAATTCTAATTACTGCCCTCCACTGGGCCCTTGATGTTACTAAGGAAACAAGTGTATTTCTGTAATTACCTCAGCAAGTAGTCTGATCACATATTCTAAACAACTAGAAACCAGTGATAAAAATTGCTTCAAGTGCTTTACATGCTCCTCCTCCTTGCATATTTGATACTACTTAAGAGTATTTCATTCTGTGCTCACTGAACTGACTTTGTTTTTGGTACTGGGAATCGAACTCTGGACCTTGTACTTGCTAGGCAGGTGATTGTACCACAGAGTTGTATCCTGGCCCCACTGAACCAACTTAATATATTTTAGACTACTACTTTTCTAATTTTTTCTCAATTTTTTCCCCTTTTTGATCCTGGGAATCAAACTCGGGGCCTTCTGTGTACACTAGTGACACTGTACCACCGAGCTACGCAGTCAGCCTTTGTAAAATTTCTAATCTGCTCACGCTTGCTTGTGTTTACTGCCTTTATTGTAATGTTTTCCCAAGAATTCAACCACATTATGAGTGCTGGGTATTGAACCCAGGACTTTCAGGCATGCTAGACAAGCACTCTACACTGTGTTACATCCCCAACTCCACAGCATAAATTTTATCTCATCTACATGCAAAGTTTCCATTTTTCCTTTTGTTCTGTTGGTTTTTTATTTTTGAAGTTCCCTTTTTCCAAGAGATTGTTCTGTAACAGGAATGGCAAACCTCGTAGAGACCAAGTGCCCAAACTGCAACCCACGACTCACTTATTTATCACTAAGTACCCACACTGCAGTTAACCCTGAATACTGAGATTTTAATTCAGAAAAACTTTTAAAAACAATACCAGAGATTTCAGTGATACAAACAGCACACTGCAGCACGCATGCCACGGTTCACCACCTCTGTTCTGTAACATTTCACCATCTTGCTAAAATCCGAACAAGTAGCTCTCAAAAGGTCTTCAACAAATGTGTGATTTTAGGGTTTCTCTTTATTACTGTTCTGGGTTTGAGTCATTGCTTCCTGGACACATTTTTGGTTTCCCTCTTTATGGAAATTCTCCCATATGTACTTTCCAAGAAAGTCTATGTAAAGGACCAGATACTAGTCCTTTTTCCTGTTTTTCCGTGTTTTTCCTGTTTTTGGTTTAATTATAAAATACAAAAGCCATTCTTACACGTACATGGTGGTACCCACCTGTCATCCCACACTCAGATAAATTGCCAGGCAGGGTTCAAACTTAATGTACCTACCTCAGCCTCCCAGAGTGCTAGGATTAGAGTCCTGTGCCAGAAGCCTGGCATATCAAGATATTTTATAATCAGTTCTTTTGGGTGGGTTTTCTGGGATTTTTTGACCCTAATGTTATGCTAGGTAGGCTCTTCTGATTTATTTAATGAACTAGTTAATTTTGGAGGTGTTGAAGGTTTGAGGAATTTTTTTGAGGGAGGTGGGTTGTTTTAAAAGTCTCTTTTGTTTTTGCTTTTATATTTGCTTTTGAGACAAGGTATGCACTATGTAGTTTAGGCTGGCCTTGAGTTCACTGTGTAGCCCAGACTGGTCTCAAATTCGAAGCAACCCTCTTGTCTCAGCCACCATGCCTAGCTGGGGTTTTGTTTGTTTGTTTGTTTTGTTTTGAAGACAGGATCTAATGCTCAGGCTAGACCTAAACTATCTTCCTACCTCAGCTTCTGAGTGCTGAAATTACAGGTGGACATCACCATGCCCAGCTTGTTTTAATTTTGCCAACTCCATACCCCCTGTCCTTTCAATAGAACTAATTCCCAGTTGCTCAAGTACAAGAGCTATCAATTCAGTGCTTCGTGTGTCTTAGTTTTTCTTCCCTTCTCCTATTATCTTGACCTTTTTCCTGCAGTAGACCTGATACATGTATCTGAGGATTCTTGCTTGCTCCTGAGCTCTGTGAAAGCTAGCTGCGTTTGCTTTAAGGTAAAGATCATCTTTTGAGATCCCTGAATTCCAGGTGACTTTGTTCTAAGATACCAGTTTCTCCAGATATCACAGAAATGAAGGAAGTCTTCCTCTTGCTTGTTTTTCATAGCAGTATGTTGCTAACTACAGAACATTTGCAGCCCTAAGAAAGAATTTTTCACTACTTGTACACCCTCTGATGTTTCTTCTGTGTTCATGATCCCGTCTCTCTCTTGTCCTCTCCTAAACCAGCCACAACAGCACTCTAAACCCTTTCAGAGGTCCCGGCAGGGGTTGTTCCTGCACATTAGCATGTCCAGTATGGCCCAGCTGGCAGCACCGCGTGCACTGCTCTTTATCATCATCCTTCCCATTGCTTTTGTTGATGTAGAAAGTTGTTGATAAATACCTCAGGTCTCAGTTTCCTCCCTGCCTGATTTGATTCATAAATTTCATTTTACTCACTTATTGACATGTAGATGCAATTTTAAAAGAAAGTAAACATTTGTGCTTGGCATAGCATATTGAACCAGAAAATCTATCTGCTTCCACCCTAGTTCAGAACATTTTGACTCTGCTGGACTACTGCAGTAACATTCTTACTAGTCATCTTCCATCTGTACTGCATCCTTCCACTTCATTTTCTATGTAGTGGTTAGAATGAATATTTGGGTATACACATTCTGATTGTCAAATTATATCACGTATCAGTCAGGTGTGATGGCTTGTGCCTGTGATCCCAGCACTCTGAGGCTGAGGCAGGAGGATTACAAATTCAAGCCTAGCCTGGGCAATTTATTGAGACTTTGTTTAAAAAAAAAATAGGGGAGAGGGATCTGGAGATATAGTTCAGTATGAAGGCACTGAGTTCAATCTCTAGTACCCCACACATACAAAATTACATCATATCTTACAGAAAGCACTTAACATGAGAGGCCTTAAGTGATGTGTCCTCCTAGAAATAGTGTCACTGCAATTATGGCCTGATACAAATGTGATCATAGAGAAACAAGCAAACCTCTACTATCCACCAGAGCCAACCCCTGAACAGAGATTTCTCTCTCCAAGGCCTCAGAGCTGGACAAGGCCTCTGCGTCACAGATCTAAAAATAACACACAGGGCTATGAGCTAAGCAGGGTAGCTGCATACCTGTAATTCTGTTACTCGCCAGTGGCAGCAGTAGGGAGTCCCCATGTCCAGCACTGCTACTACTTCTAAAGGCATCCTGACAAAGCACACAGTGCTATGCCAGCCCATACCTGCTCTAACCTTTCCTTGGGTCAGAACCCTCCAAGCCTGGTGTCCATCCTCTCACTGGGCTTGCTGTACAGCTTTCATCCACCTAGGTCATGACTAGTGCTCAAAACCTACCCAGTATCTAGACCAGCTTTTCGCCTCTTCCACCTGTGATCTGGTTTCAATCTGGAAGTCCTAAAGTCTTCAGAGCTCCAGTGGGCCACTGTCCTAGTGTCTGTCTAGCATAGTCAGAAAATAGTTAATTTTACTGTTCCCAGGAACCTAAAAGAGCTTCCAGATATGCCCACTGTTGGCGTTATCCTAACTTGAACTTGCCTTGTTCTCACCTAATTTAAGGAGGCAGAGAGATTTTAGAAGCAAATATTAGCCAGCACAAGGAATGTCTTGCAGCCAACTAACAGGAAACTCACCAACTATAGACCTGGCAGTGGTTTCCCCCACTGCAGGGGGGAAAACTGGCAACATGTCAACAGTTGATCTGAGCCTCAGGATGACTTAGGAAGCAAACTGACTTCCATAACTTGGTTTTAAAAAGTATCTTTCTTTCTTTCTTTGAGACAGGGTCTCCCTATGTAGCTCAGACTGGCCTTGAACTCATTGCATAATCCAGCCTGGCCTTGAGCTCCTGACAGTCCTCCTCCTGCTGCAGTTCCCAAGTGCTAGGATTACAGGCATGTGCCACCATGCCTGGCCAAGAATATCTGTTTAAAAAATAAGGAAAAAAAAAAACAAATTTGGGCATGGTGGTATACACCTGTAACTCCAGCACTCTAGGAAGCTGAGGCAGGAGGATTTCAAGTCTGAGCCCAGCCTGATTCAGGGTTTTTTACTGAAACCTTGTCTTACAGAATAAGAAAGTTAAAAAAAAAAAAAAAGAAAAAGAAAAGGAAAAGAAAAAACAAATTTTGGACTAGGAATGTTGCTTAGTGGTTCGACATACACAAGGCCCTAAATACAGTCCCCAGCACTACACACATACACAATACAACTTTAGAGGTAACATTACATGTATGATTCTTTGCCCTTGAGATTGAAGTTAAACACATCAAGGATTACTACCTATATGCAGCATGTTTGGCAGTTCTACCCTTTTGCTCTAAGGTATGAAAAGTAAAGATACAAAGATTAAGAGAGATCAGGTGTGGTGGTGCACACCTGTAATCCCAGCACTCAGTAGACTGAGGCAGGAGGATAAATTCAAGGCCAGCCTGGGCTACACAGTGAATTCAAGACGAGTTTGAACTACATAGTGAGACTACCTTAAAAAAAAAAAAAAAAAAAAAAACCTAGTAGGTATGAGTAAAATCTATACACACAAACTACCACAATTAAGTGACTTACCAAAATACACAACTCACTTATTCAAGTAATTTGAAAATGAAAAATTATTACCACTTATAGTAATACCCCCATCAAAAGCTCATACCTAACTGGGCATGGTGGCACATGCCTAGCATTAAGGAGGTTAAAGAAAGAGAATGGCAGTGAGTTTGAGTCCAGCCAGGGATACATCAGCAAAAAAAAAAAGTCAAATACCTAGCAACCTAATGAAAGATGTGCAAGACCTCCACACTGAAACTATGAAACATATCTGAGGAAAAATTTAAAAGCCTATCTTCAAGACCCTGGAGTAGAAACAGAGGACACAAAATGATAACTTCATGGAAGAAAAAGACGTGCTGGGGCTGAGGTATATAGCTAAGATAGCATAGGCCCCCCCAGCTGCATGTAGTGTGGAAATCAGACATGGGCAGGTTCTTTTCCATTGTGGATGACATTCCCTGTTCTTCATCTTCTTCAGAGACCTCTGAAGGGGAGGGTCCCTGTACAGTCACCAATATGATACCTACCTGCTGAGGGTTCTTTTGCTCAGTTCATATAGAAATTATGAACTGGCAAGTGGTAGCTCTTGTAGTATATAACAGCCCTGAGTTTTGAATGCTATCAACTGTATTAGCAGCCCTCTGTGATCCTTGGAGCAAGCAGTTACCAGCTCTTTTGGTCACCAGAGATAGTGGTGCCCAGCAATTCTCCATTGTTTTGTCATGCTCTGGCTTCTAGCTGCCTTCAGTATTACCAACCCAGCCGGGGATATAACTCAGCGGCATAAGCACCTGCCTGGCAAATACAAGGTCCTGAGTTCCATCCCTAGAACAAAACAAACAAAAAACAGTATTACCAGACTGCTGGTCCCTTTTGATGCCAGCAGCTTTTGGCTTTACCAGCTCATAGTGTATCATCTCAGCATGTTCAACTATATATAAGAAATCATGAATAGGAAAAAATATACCATCTGAAAGAGGTTCTATTTGGACTTATGTATGCAGCAGCATAAGGTGGACAAATGCATGGATTGAACCATTAATATAAGGGTATGGGGAGGTTGCTTATAAAGGAAATAGTACATAGCCATAATCCCAGCACTCTGTGAACCTGAGGTAGGAGGATCATGGGTTTGACCCCAGCCTGGGTAACTTGGTGACTTAACAAGATTCTGCCTCAAAATTTAAAAGGGTTGGGGTGCTGGGGATGTAGTTCAGTACAAAAGTCCTGGGTTTAATCCCCAGTTCTGGGGGAAAAAAGAATACTATATGACTCCATTTACATGAAACTCAAAATAGACGAAACTCATCTATTGTAATAGAGATGAAAATAGTAGCTACCGGACTGGGGGAGTTAGCTCAGTAGTAGTAGAGCATGTGTTTATTGTGTGTGAGGTACTGGGTTCTGTCCCTAGCAACACAAAATAAATAAATTTTAAAACCAGAAACTAGGCACAGTAGCTCATGCCTGTAATCCCAGCACTCAGGAGGCTGAGACAGGAGGATCATCATGAGTGCAAGGCCAGCCTGCACTATATAATGAATTCAAGGCCAGTTTGGACTATACACAGTGAGTCCGTCTCAATAAAGAAGTAGATAAATAACCTCTAAAAACATTTGGGCTGGGAATGTAGCTAAATAGTTGCTTAGCATACATAGGCCCTGAGGTTCTAGGTTCAATTCCCTGTATTGGGAAAAAAAAAAAAGTTAATGGAAAGTGACCATGGATTCCCTCAATTGCTCTGTCTGTCTATCATGTGTGAGCCCCTAAATTCAATCCCCAGTACTTATAAGGAGTCTACTACTAGATGTTCATTTTGGGAGGCAGCCAAATGAGTGAGCTTTCTGGGCTTACAGTTGCCAACGACAGTACCTATGCAGATGTGGGGTTGGAGGGAGACTGCTAATCTTGTGAGATTACAGAGAATTTTCAAAAATTAATCCTATTCCTTCTCACTTATCTGATAGGTTTCATGAGGAATAACTCCCCCCACCAAGTCAGAGTCCTACTATGTTGCACAAGCTGGTCTTATATTCATGGGCCCAAGTGATCCTCCTGCCTCAGCCTTCTGAGTGACTGATGGCAGTTCACTTTCAGGGTTTCTATATATATTTTTAAGGCCATCTGACTCCATTTAAATAAACCCAGTCTTCTAGATGTTTCTTGTAAGTGTTAGCTGGTAGGAAGCTCAGAGAAAAGGAAATTCAAAGGAGCTTCAAGTTTCATCAGCTCCCCCTGAGATCCTCATTTTCTCAGAACTGAATGGTGTTACATGACTCATTTGTTTCAATGTAGAGTGATCATGTTTCATGTATTTTTGTTTGTTGTTGTTGTTTTGATTTTTGAAACAGGGTCTTGCTGGCCCTGGTCTTGCTCATGCTGGCCTCAAACTTGCAGCAATCCTGCCTCAGCTTCCCAAGTGCGTGGATTACAGGCATTCACCACCATGCCCAGCTATTTTGTTCTTAAACAGTAATGTTTTGGGGTAATGAAATCACTGTAGGATAAGAACTGAATTTGAGTTTACAAATTTAGCCTTTTGGGCCGGGGATTTAGCTTAGTGGCTTAAGCGCCTGCCTGGCAAGCTCAAGGTCGTGAGTTCAATCCCTGGTACCAAAAAAAAAAAAAAAAAAAAAAAAAAAAATTAGCCTTTCCCCAAATATTTCTAGTAACTTTTTTTTTTTTTTAACCAGGGATCGATCTCATGACCTTGCGCTTGCCAGGCAGGCGCTTAAGCCACTGAGCTAAATCCCCAGCCCTATTTCTAGTAACTTGACTGAAAAATGTTACTTGGTTCTACTCAGTCTTGCTCTAAGTGGGAGGTATGAGTCCTCCACAGTTGTGGAGGTTAGAATTAAGGTTAAGCTCAGCACTGCCAGGCAGTGTAAGAAGTTTAGTGGTCTAGGATCTGCGCTCATCTCTCCCTGTGCAGTAAGGAAGGAGGAGAAATGGCTTTTGCTGCTCCCCTCTCACACAGCTCTCAGCATCTGTTTCCCCACCTTCCACCTGAGGTAGCCAGCTGTCTGATAAAGGGGAGTCTATTGTGCATGGTCCTGCCATCCAGCACCTATGACTAACACAAACTGGTTGTCCCAGGCATCATGAGAAGGAGTCCAAGCACTGTGACCAGTAGCCCAGGTTATAGCAAGTTACATTGCCACCAGAAACCTAGCCAGGGGCAGCTTTCCTACTTCTGCTTGCTAGCAATTGGAGATTCAATTGAGATGTGCAGACTGGCTGTAGCAAAGCTGCTGGTGGTAGAGCACTTGCTAGCTTGGATTAGGCCCTCAGTTCAATCCCCAGAACCACAAAAACAAAGAAGAAGAACCAAAATACCTCTGATATTTTACAGACCTCAGATTTGGTTGATGGGACACTGGCATTGTATATAAATAGAATGAAGGCCTGAGCCCTTCGGTCTTCCTCCCCACTGTGCTCAGAAGGAACTGATAAGCCTCAGGGTGAAAATCTGCAAGTTACTCCCAGGCATCAGGACCGTTGCCAAGGGCAACCATTCTGATGGGCACAGTGCCTTTTTTGTTAGGGCTAATAAATCCCTTTTTGTTTCAGTGACAAGAAGTTGTGGTTTTTACATTTTGATAACCAAAAGGAAAATCCACCCACACCCAGGGAAGGAAACAAAATTATAGTTTCTTCAACCAGATGGACCAAGAAGATCTCTTCTGCCTCTCAGCCTTGGCCCCCAGGTGGGTTTACAAATCAGAGTAGATGCCCCTAAGTTTAATTGTTCAGAACTCTCAAAAGTGTTCAACTCTGAACTCTCTACAAGGCCACAGACTCTGCAAGCTGTCCTCTAGTGAACCCTGAGAGAGACATCTTGCAACAACTGACATGGTGCAGGCATTCTAAACAGGGGGAGTACCTGTGGCCAGGCTCATGCATCAAAGGCCTTGGCTCTGTTGCTATGAAATGGACAGAGAGGAGCTACTCTAGGCTTTCCAGATAGCCAAGCCTCATGGCTCCCCCAACACCAGAACTCTGCCTGAGTTCCCTTTCCAACAGACCTTTCCTTATTTTATCTGCTTATAGACCTGGGGCCCCTGGCAGTCTAAGAGATACAGAAAAGTCTCCGTGGCCCACTGTGTAGACTGGCACAGATGATCGATAACTGGTGGAAAACACCACTAGGCGTCCCTAGTCCAACCAGCAGGTCACCCGCTCCCCTTCCCACCTGCATCCCGAATCCTGAGCTCCCTGCTTTGCCTCACCCTGGGGAGCTCTTGGGAAGCCCCATAGCAGTTCCTTCTGCTTGCATCTTAGTTTTTCTCACCCCCACCTCCTTTGTTACTCATTTTGCAGACAGAGAAATAATGAAATATCTTGGCTTCCTGGAAAGGGTTTGGACTCCTGAGGTCCAGCCCATCCATCAGGGATCTCCCAGGCTACTTATTGAAGGACCCAGCTCCTTGGGATGATTAAAGGAACCTAGGGCTTTAGAGGTTTGGGGAAGACAGATGAGTTCCTAGCTGGGGCCTCAACCATAGCAGCTTTTTCCAGCAAGTGGGGGTGGGGCAGAGAAAGGACAACAGGATGCTCATTGAGCTATGCACAGGGGAAAGGAGGCCAAGAGCAACTTCCTCAGGGAAGCAGTCTGGATTCTGAGAGAAAAGTTTCCCCTTCTGCATATAACCCATACCATACCCACTACCCCATTCCTGCTGCAACATGCCACCAAAGCTTCTGGCCTGGCCTCAGCCCAGATCTCAGCATACCCAGCAGACACAGCCAGTGGCTCTGTGTCCGGAACGTCTGGCCAGCCCTCTCCCACCCCACTCCCAAATCCTGTGGATTCTGGAATGCAGCAACTCTTCCCAGGGCTCACAGACCATTTGCAGCTTCCACAGCCAGCCCAAGGGAAACCAATGAGGTAAAGTAGGAAATTCTGTCTCCAGACTGAATTGCACTGTTCCCCTCCCCCACCAAGAACAATTCACTATGAAAACAATGTCCCTAAAGGTCCTTCTCTCAGATGTTCTCACTAAAACTAGCATGTATAAAGCCCAGCCTAGAAACCCTGGCTCTCATTGCCTTGAAGAGTATAGAATTACTCTTTACAATAAAATTAAAAAAAAAAAGAGTGTAGAATTCAGCAGTAACTGGGCTGCTGAAGAAAATCAGTTCTGTAAACCTTAGGAACCCTTGTACTGGGATGTTCTGATTTTTTAAAATTTTTTTATTTTATTGGTACATTTCAGATATACATGATAACATTCATCATAGGGAATTTGTACCTGTACATGATATATCTTGCTTTCTTCCTATTCCTCTCCCCCTCCCTTTAACCCGTCTTCTCTTTATTTCCAAAGCTTTGTTTCCATTTTTTTCTTTCTATCCTTTTTTTTTTCCTTGTCCCTTCTTTCCTTTTCCCCTCCTCTTTGCCTTGTTTCCCTTCTCATTTGAACATTTTCTTCGTATTTCCAAATATCTATTGTACCTTCTGGTCCTTATTTACATTTTCAGTTTCTCACACCAAAGAAACCATGCAATATTTTTTCCAGTTTTTTTTTCCAAATTCATTTTATTTCAAGGAGAAAAAACTAAAACAAAATTTCAAAACATGTCAATCAGGGGGCAACAATAGTACATACATTGTGCATTGTCATCCCGAAATCACTCACCCAGAGCACAAGAATCTGCATTCAGTTGTCCAAACAATACCAGCACAAATCTTTCTCTTCAGTGAACTCAAAGAAATCAGTAGTATAACCATCTTCACTTTTTTACATGCATACATGCATGCACACACTCACATATAAATATGTTGTCTCAGCTTCTCACACTAACAGGACAATACAATGTTTATACACATGTATCTTATTTATTTCATTTATGAGTATGGTCTCAAGTTGTATCCATTTACCTATAAAAGTCTCCATTTTATCCTTCTTTATGGCTGAGTAGTACTCAGCTGTATAAAAATACCACACCTTTTTTATCCATTCCTCAGTCAGTGGGCATTTAGGTTATTTCCAAGATCTAGCTATTGCAAATTGTTCTGCTACCCTTCCAGTAAGCCATGCAAACCATTGGGGGCCCAGGAACAGAGAAGCCAGATGGCCCTCCCCATGAGCCCGCCAGCATGTGGGCTGAGAATGAAGAACCCCCCATCCCCAAGCAACCAGCTGATTTGGAGGACAGGGTGAGTTGATAGCAACTGAGGTACAAAAAAACTAAATGTTTGTATTGTTTGATTGACATTACAGGCCTAAGGCCAGTAGTCTGAGCATCTACTAGGAGGGTAACAGTATGTAATATAGCAAATATGGGGGATTTCTTCTGTCTTGTTTTTGAAATCCAATATTGTTATCACTGTTTTGTTCTGATTTATTGTTTTGTTTTACTCAGTGTTGTATTTTGATTGGTTTTATACTGTTTTATTTGATTTATCTGATGGAATGGACCACTATTGTGAAGATAGCAAGATATATTATGGTAGCTATCGCTGATTTCCTATTATCCTGCTTTGAAGTTCTGTACATCTCTCACTGCTTTGTTTGGATTGGCTTTACCCTTTGATTGGATTGTTTTGTTGGGTTTTATTCTCTTTAGAATAAAAATAAAAATAAAACGAATTATTCTGCTGTAAACATGAGTACACATATATCACTGTGGTATGGTATTTTTAATTCTTTTGGGAAGATACCCAGAAAGAGAATAGCTGGGTCAAATGGGATCTCTAGTGGTAGTTTTTTGAAGAATCTCCGCACTTATTTCCAAAGTGGTTACACCAGTCTGCATTCCCACCAATAGTGGAGAAGGGTTTCTTTTTCTCCACAGCCCTCTAGCATTTGTTTTTGCTTGATTTCTTGTTAACAGATATTTTTTCTGGGTGTCTCATTTATTTCACTTAAGATTACAGGCTAAAGGTGCATCCATTTAACTGGAAATGTCTCAAGCTTATCCTTATTTATGGCACAGTAGTACTCCATTGCATTGAAAAAAACACATTTTTGGAAATGTGAAGACCTCATAAAAGTCAGCTGTAGCAAATCTGTTCTTTCATTCTTTCCTTCTTTTGTTTTCTTTCTTTCTTTTTCTTAGTAAGGAGGACCATTCCATGCCAATATCAAGAGGCATCTCTGAAATACTTTTCACTAATATAGGTCTGATCCGTTCTGGGCCTTGAGTCACTGAGGAGTTTCCAAAGCCTTCTACTCACTTCTCACAGACAACAATCTCATAGGCTCATGGCCTTTTCACAGAATCTAGCTGTAATTCTGTCTCTATCCAGATTCACAGTAAATTTAGGCAAAGAGCCATTCCCTAGCCTTGGCTTCCTCAATGGTAAACTAAGGCTCCATTCTATTGCTATGTGTATGTTGAGGCTTTATATACAGATCTCTCTGCAGAGCAGGAGGATTGAAACTCCTGTCCCTGAACATGTGTGCATTTCAGGAGGATCTGACCTCTATTTCTAGACCTGTGGGCCCCATCCTATTTTATAAGCATTTTGGCACAAAGGAAGTAACCAGTGTCTCAAATCTTTGTGAGGGGGTATATGGTATTTTTTTTCTTTCCCTTTCCATGTGTATGTGTGTTTGAAAAATGAAAACAAATAATTTAAACCTGTGAAGCAAGGATATCATATCTGCAGATAGTCTCACAAGACATACAACAGGCCTACAATACAAAATGTTCTCATGTAAGCTTGACAGATCTACAGAGACCATCAAGGGAATTCCAGGTTTGGCAGGGTTCACACTGAACTCAAAACTTCATGTGTGGTTGAGTGAGTCTCCAGGTTCTCTCACAACCCTGTATTGAAATCTATAGCTTGGTCTTAAATGATGAAGACACAAATGGGGTTTTCTTTTTGTTTTTGTTTTTTGTTTTTGTTGTCTTTTTGAGACAGGATCTCACTATGCAGTTCAGGCTGGCCTTGAGCTCATTTTGTAACCCAGGCTGGTCTTGAACTAACAATCCTCCTGCCTCAGCCTCCCAAATTCTGGGATTACAGACATGTGCCACCAAACCCAGCTTGCACAGGTGGTTTTGATCGCATTTCTGTGGGCTCGGGAACTTTGCATTGGGGTAGCAGCAGTGGCTGAGGAGATGGAACTTTAAAGTTCTAACCAGGGCTGGGGATTTAGCTCAGCGGCATAAGCGCCTGCCTGGCAAGCGTTAGGTCATGAGTTCGATCCCCAGTACCAAAAAACAAAACAAAATGAAAAATAAAGTTCCAGAGGGGAAGACAAGATGGTGGACTGGTAGGTAGCAGGAGAGAGACCCTCTCTGAGAGAGACAGCTCAAATGCCAGAATAAAACACCCTGGAGAGACCCAAACAGAGACAGATGGACTCTCACAACCCAGGAAGAAACTAAAGTGCAAAAAACCGCTCG
The DNA here is from genome assembly GCA_004027295.1 of Dolichotis patagonum. NCBI lineage: Eukaryota > Metazoa > Chordata > Mammalia > Rodentia > Caviidae > Dolichotis > Dolichotis patagonum. The sequence goes on from PVJX010008057.1 coordinate 64,758, forward strand.
AATATGAGGTCCTGGGGCTACTATTAGTGAAGATAAGATCAGCGAGCATGGTGCCCTCCTCAAGCCACCTGAATTCCTGCCCAACCCGAATAAGCGATCTGCACCGAAGCAACTGGCTTGAGCCGCCGGAGCGCGGAGCTGAACAGCCCTGCATGAGGCTTGCCCGGATCGGCCCTGCACTCGACCCTCCCAGAGGCACCGTGAATTCCCACCGCAGCCGCGCTGAAGTCGGAGTTCAGGGAGCCCAGCAGTTATTGGGGAGCCCTGCAGTTCGCAGGGACTGGCATCAACACGCGGTGAGTGATGGGAATAAGACCCTCCCATGGGAAAGGGGAAACTGACTGGATGACATGTTGGATTTGGGCAGGACAGCCCTAACTCCATAAGGAAGTGGCTTCAGCTGGTTGCTCCCCTCGCCGAGCAGATTGGTGGAATCTGCTTGGACTAGGCCACGCCCCTGGCAGGGACCTAGTGAGTCGCTACAATATTACTTCCCTGAGATCAGTGCACACTGACACAGTGAAGGCCTGCAAAGGTTGACTGGCCCAGAAGGGAGGAGCTAGCGCACACTGCCCGTGGGTGAACTCTAATGTCTGATAACCTATTGAAGAGGGCTAAAGCTCCTAGCCTGCACCCTCTAGAGGAGCCTTAAGCAACAAGAAAAGGGTCTGGGAATTACACTGTACACTTGTATGGAAGGAACCAAAAACACGATGAAAGGGAGAAATAAGAAACAACTCCCAGCCCCCAACGCTGAGAACATTAGTCCAGGAGAGGTAAATACAAAAGAGATTGATGTTGCAAAAATGCAACATCAAACACAGCGTTAGTGGACATAAAGAGATATCTTTAGGACCTCGTAAGCGGGACCAAAACTGAAATATTAATTCAAATTAAACAAGAGATAAGTAGATTAATAAAAGAAGGGCTGGGCAACTCTTAAGAAGACACAGACAGAAGAATGGAGGAACACAAATGGAGAGAAAAATTTAATGAAGAATTCAGAAAAAACCTAGAATTCATGAAGCAGATTCAAAGAGATTACCAGCAAACTAAAGACTCCATAGACAGCTGGCAAAACTGCTTGAAAGAAACCAAAGATAGACTATCAAAAATTGAACACAGGCTTGCAATGTGGAGTCATGAAAGGGAAAATCTCTTAAAAATAACCAGGGAGCAGGCAGTAAAGATACAAAGACTGGAAGATGACAAGAGGATCTATAACTTAAGAATAAAGTATGTGAACGAAGAAGCAGGAGTCAAACCAGAGGAATTACAAAGGCTATTCACAGCAAATATTAAGGAAAATTTCCCAAGCATAGAAAAAAGAAATGATATGCAGAGGTATGAAGCATACAGAACTCCAGCCACCTACAACCCAAACAGAGCTACACCCAGACACATAATAATCAAGATCCCAGAAATTCAATATAAGTACAGAATATTAAAAGCCATCAGAGAAAAGAAACAGATCACCTATAAAGGAAAACCCATCAAAATCATGGCAGACTTCTCGACACAGACCATCAGGCCAAGAAGAGCTTGGAGTGAAGTAATTCAAGCCCTGAAGGAGAACAATCTCCAGCCCAGATTGATGTATCCTGCAAAACTCTCTCTAGAAATTAATGGAGAAACAAGATGATTCCATAACAAAGAGGAACTTGGAGAATTTGTGACCACCAGTCCAACCCTACAAAAAATACTGAAGGACATTCTAGGGAGAGAGAACAAGAATACGAGCATTTCAGGAACAGTGGCAGAGAGGCCTCAGTGAACGAGGCAGACAGTGGAGTGGAAGAGAAAAATAGACTATCAATGGCAGAAAAGTAGAATAGCAGAAATGAGGCAGAGAAGATTGGCTATAATCTCTAGTATAGAGGGCCTCGAAATACTAACAGAGAGAAATACAGGCAGAGTAGATCAGAAGGTGGGGTCCATTGAGATGCTCTATATAGGGAGGCAGTGGGACCCAAAACAAGCAGTGCACCCCATGGGAGTGAAAGGGGAGGAAATGTCTAAAAAAGGGAGGCAGAGGATATTGTTAATGGGGTAACAAGATTTAAAATTTACATTATTCTCACCACTCTGCTTGGATGGATTACATGCTGTTCCAGTTTGTCTACTTACGCTAGACTTGAGGACATGGTCAGCTATCCCAAAAATAAGAGGACATATTATGGTAATCATCCCTAATTTTCCTATCAACTTACTCTGAAGCCCTTTATAACTTACACTGTCTTATTATGACTGATCTTATTTGAATCTGGTTTGTTAGATTGCTACTTTGTATTGACTGATTTTATTTAAATCTGTTGTGATGGATAGCATGAAGTCTAAGAGTATAGGCAACTACACTGAAGATGACAAGATTCACTAAGATACCCACTCTGGTTTGCTTATTACTTGCTTTTGAAGTCTTATAATGTCTCCAATGCTTTGTTTTTATTAATGTTGTTATACACTGCTGAGACACCATGATAACCATTGTAGATCACCTTGTATTGTGGTTTTATGTGACTTTTCTGCCTCATGCTTTTCCAGGAATTGTTTTGTTTTATCTTGCTTTGTTTTGTTTTTCCTACTAATACAGAAATGATAGATATACATGTAGAGACTCATGCATGTGTAGAGCTTATAAACAGTTTACGAGAACCAACTATATAACACATGTTGAAATGAACAACTACTTTGAAGAAAAAGAGACACTACAATACCCAGTGCTGATTTCATAATGTCATGATGTGAAGTCCAGCAAAACGATCACTTTTTGTTCAAAGTGATCTTAGCTTGCTTTGCCTTGTTTAAGTTCAACACACATGAAGGTATGGACAGCTGTTTTGAGGAGAATGAGAGACACTATGACAGCCATTCTTGGCTTCCCTAATGTCTGG
>PVJX010008058.1:0-10944 GCA_004027295.1 Dolichotis patagonum
AATATATAATAATTTATAATATATAATAATTTATAATATATAATATATAATATATAATATATAATATATAATATATAATATATAATATATAATATATAATATATAATATATAATATATAATATATAATATATAATATATAATATATAATATATAATATATAATATATAATATATAATATATAATATATAATATATATATTCAGACCTTTTCCAGATACATGAAATCCAAACATTTTCTCTCATTTTGTTTTATCACTTTCTTGATATTATTCTTTGATATAGAAATATTTATGTTAATGAAACAGTTTTTTGTTGCTTATGCTTTTAATGTCATATTTAAATTCTCATTTTCAAAATCAAATTCATACAAATTTGTATGTATATTTTTTTCTGAAAGTTTTATGGCTTAGGCTTGTACATTTAGATATTTGATCCATGATGAAAATATTTATATACAGAAAATATTTGGGTTCAGTATTATCCTTCTGTATGTGGTTATCCAGTTGGAAAAGCATCAATTCTTAAAGATATTATTGTTTCTGCATTTAATGTCTTTGGCAACTTCGTCAGTGACCACAGATGTGTGGTCAGTGTTTTACTACTTATAAACATTACTTGGTAATAGAAACTAGATTTTTTTTTAAATTTGCATGCTTTATTTTCATAAATCAATTCAACCTCTACATTTTATTTGTTAAATACTGACTCACTTTACAATATACTCCACTATTCTTTTGTTCTTCTGTAAGTTTATTGTAAAACTGTGGCTTTTGCCTTAGAGACCAAAGTTATTTATGGACTTAGTGTTACACTTGCTATCTTGGTTCTTAAATTTATTAAATGCCAAAAGAAGTAGTTACAACATCCATCATGTATGTTAGCCTATTACAAAACAGTTAAGATTGCTCTAGGAAAAATCATTAATGCTGAGCATTTTGAACATGTACAGTCTAGTATTTTATTATCAGCTTTTTAAACTTGGTGCTAAAAATGATGTCTTTTGATTATACCGAATCTACCATATTATTTCTATTCAATTTCATTATATTAAGATGAAATGGATAATTTTCAATGTAAGGGCTCATATTAAGTATACATAAGTAATTTATATTTAATTTAATTTGTATTTTTATGAATTGCTTTCAATAGACTCTTCAATTTCAATTCTACTGAAGAAATGTTTCTTAATGAGGAATTAAATCTAAAAGTAGCTTAAAAGTTTAGGAAGATTAATGAAATCTCTAAATATTTTTAAATACAAATTTCATGCCTTTCCTGAACATTCATTCATTTGGTTAGCTAGGTATCTGCCATAGGCTGTTGTGTTCTCTCTCTCTCTCTCTCTCTCTCTCTCTCTCTCTCTCTCTCCCTCCCTCCCTCCCTCCCTCCCTCCTTCCCTCTCATGCTAGTAAAGATTCCCAAAGAAAAACAATTTTTTGAGCATACTTCTAAGTCAGTGATTGGCAAATTGCAGCCTGTGTGATGCACATCGGCCGTTTTATGCAGTCCCCGTGCCTAGAATGATTTTACACTTTTAAATGGTCGGAGGAAAGAGTTAAATAAAGCTCAAATTATAATCTCTGTAAACTGGAAGCATGACTGAAATACAACCTGCTCATTTGTTTACCTACTGCTCCTAACTGCTTTTGCAATATAACTGGCAGGGTGGAGGGGTCCTAACAGAGTCCCTGTGTGTCAGCCTCAATTCCTAAAATGTTTGCTTTCTAACTCGGCATAAAATGTTCAGTGACCTAAGCTTGTGGAACCCAGGGTGGTAAGCAGAACACTGTGATGTCTTTCAACCTGGCAATCTTTTGAAGACGGTGAATGTGAGCTTCAGGTCCAGGTCTTTCTGTCAAAAACTGACAAAGGGATTCTAAACAGGAAACAGTATAAATCTGGAGCACAAAAGGCAATAATTTTAGTATGAGTTATGAATCGCAAATAGACTGTAGACACAGCAAGGGATGTTGCCTCAGCGCTGAGTGGAGCATAGAAATCCCTGAAACATTTACTCGAGATCTCCCTCAACGGGGCTTTAAAGAACAAATTAATATTGCTTGGATAGTCTAAAAAACCTCAAGTTGTGAATTTATTTTAAATTCGTCCCTATTTCCAGGTTCCTGGTAAAAGTCTTATTGTTTTCACTAATTCGATCTTGTTGCTCTATAAAATTCAGCCCTGCCATAACGAGACTCCAGAGGCTTCGCCTGTGGATGCTGAGAGCAACTGGCAGAGTTTTTCTTTATCTTGCTTGATGGCTGAGTGCCTAAGTTTCTGGTCCATGACCAGGGGCCTCCTTCACAGGAGGTTTATTTATGTCGGCAGATGTACTTGTGGCTCTTGTCTGACCTGTGTCTAGCGTTTTTCCCTCCACAGAGTCTCTCTCCGAGAAAGCTACATGCAGGACAAAGGGCCAGCTGGGTTCGGGTGTATGGGTCACATGAACCCAGCACGCAGGAGTTCCGTGAAGTCCGAATCCAGTACAGAGGGGCACAGTGAGGTGCATGGAGGATTTGAATTCTGCAAGGCTGAGGAACTAGAATCAGTGTCAAAGGTACTAAACTCTGCTGGTGGTTTGAGAAAGTGCAGTTTATGTTCAAAGTGGATGCTGTGAAAACAAAATTATACAAATTCCATAGCTATCTCCTCCTTTGTTGTCCTTTTATTTTAATGGATAGATAAAAATAATTTAGAAATTTCGTTAATTTTAGATTGGTATGTGTTGTCCATTTTAATTTATAGTATATTTATGTTTCCTTTGCTTCTATTTATTTGAATTTAATTTGCTCTTTTATCGCCATCACGAGGTTGATATTCTAATCATTAATTTTAAACCTTTAATACAAGAGGATAAATTAGTATTTGCTACAAGTACACCTGAAACACTGCCTCTTATGCATTTTGCATTTTTAAACTCTTCACTTTGAATTTAAAGAAAAAAATTAAAAATCAAAGTACAGAGAGTTGATTGATACCAGTTTTACTGTCTTATTAACTGTAGGACAGAAGTAATTTAGTTAATACAAGCACAATATTATTAACTAAACTATGGAGTGTGAATTTCACTGGTTTTTTTCAATTTTTTGTTCTGTTTACTTATTTATTTACTTTGCCAGAACTTGACAGTTCCTGAATTTTCTTGCTTTTCAGACCTTAGCATTTTTGAAGCATACTTGTCTTCTACATTATTATTATTGGTTTGGCTTGGTTTGCATGGGACAGGTCTTATCAGTCTGGCCTTGAATGTGTTACACATCCCATCTTATCAGTTGATAAGAATTTCTAGTATTTATCATTTTTTTCTTTAAACTAAACTTAAAATTTGCTGTTTTCACTTACAAGTACTTTAGATTTTTAAACATCTTTTGGTTTTTTAATTAGTTCCATTTGTGCAGAGAATATACTTTGTAAGACTTGAATTCTTAAAAATGTGTTACAAAATATGTACTACAACTTGTCTTTTAGCATAGGATATGCATTGTCTTGGGGAAAATTCTGTGTGTTCTTGGAAAATATGTGAATTTTATAGTTGGGTAAAGTCCATAAATGTGAATTGGCTCAGGGTGTTAAAATTCTCAACTGTGACTGTGGCCTTTCTCTTCCTGTCTTCAGTTTTATACGTATTTTGTTTATATACTTTAACATATAAACATTAGGCTCATATGCACTGATGGTTTCTGATAATGCTTCTTGTGTCTAAGATTATTATTTTTGATTGTTAATATAGCTTTCAAACTTTTTAGGTCTACTGTTTACACAATACTTGTTTTTCTATCTTTTTAGTTTTAATCTAGCTATGTTGAAAGTAGATTTTCTACATGTAACATACAGTTAAGTCTTTTATTAAATCTAATCCAACCATCTTTGCTTTTTCATTGGTCCATTAAAATCTAACTACTCTGCCTTTATATTTTTTCATTTTCTCCTATTTTATTTTACTAGGCTTAATAAGTATTTTTATGTTTTTCAATTCAATGTCTCCAGGCTTTTTAGCTAAACCTATTAGCATGATGTTAGTGGCTTCTCTGGGATTGTAATATTCATCCTTAATTTATGACAGTGCTTTTACGGTTAATTTGCACAGCACTGAGTAAAATAGAAAAATGTAGCAGCAGCATGGTTTCAAGTACTCTCTGCCTTCCGCATTGGTGTAACTTCATACACTGCACAGGTGGACATAAAAAGCCCCATAATACACGTCATAAGTTTTCTTTGAATAGTCATTAAACAAACTAAGAGAAGAAAAAGTAATTTACTGATTATTTCTGTCCTTTTTGTGGATCCAGGTTTCCCTGGGGTGTTTCCTGGGTTCATTCCAGGCTATAGGGCTGTCTTTGATGGTTTTGCTGAGATGGGTCAGTTGGTGATGAATTACTCAAATTTCTCCCTTTTGATCCTTTTATCTGACAATCTGCCGTCCTACTCACCCTGTGTATATCATTTCAAATACTTTGTAGCTATAGCATTTTTGCTTGGCTCTTGTCATTTCCGCTTCTCTGCTAGGTTTTCACTTCATTTGTCTCATTACAGGCGTGTTTTTCCTTGAGGAAGCTGAGGGTTTTTGAGATAGGACTGAAAATTCAAACTTTTTTCCTTATGCTTGGCAGCAGCTGAAACTGGGCAAGGCGCTCAATCTTTCGCCCAGTGCTTCACTTTAAGGATGTTTGTGCCGCCCTACAAATGTAAGCAAAATGTATTCTTAGATCCTAAGGGTGGTGTCTGCTGCTCCTTCCCTCCTCCCACCAAATTACCACCTTAATTTTCCAGGCTTATATCTGCACTGAACTTCATGGCCTGCCACCCCACTCTAGTAAAATTGAGGCCAACTGTTCCTATTCAGACCTGGAGTGTGTAGTTATTTGAAGATGTTCCCATACACTTTTATTTGAAATCTCAAAGTAATTGGATTTTTCTTCTGCTGCCCCTGGAGAAGGCCCGATGACTATACAAGCTATCATTGAACAGTAGACCTTTTTGGCAAAAATGATCTTAATTCACTTGACTCATCCTGGGGGGTCAACTTTTAGTCTGTGCTAAATTCAGATTAGGTAGAAACTGAGCTTTGTCTGCACTCTATTTGGACATAGTCAAAACTGTAAATGATTTGTTTGTCATTTCTGTTTTTCTTTCTAGACCGCAAGATCCTTGACATCAGAGGCAACATCTTTTTGTGCCACCATATTTACAGTGCATAGTAAGAGGTGACCAATCATTTTTTGTTGAATGAATGAAGTTTTACATTTGAATTTGGCAACTAAGTTTCAAATTATTATCTAACCAAGCAGTTATTAAGCCAGGGATTTATTGATCAACAAATTTTCTACATGAAAGCCAAAGCAATCTATTAAAGAATCAAAGTCAGTCATGTCACCAGGTGCTTACTGTCATTCACTGTTTTCCTTGTCCACGCAAGATAAAGTGTAATCTTATTTCCAGAGTTTAGGAAGGGCTTCTTTCTCCTCTGCCTAATCTCATTTTATTCTACTCTCCTTTTTATTCTAGTCCAGCTCATTAGCCTTTTTTCTGTTACAAGAACTTATTCTCTCCAAGTTTATTATTGACCTAGAGCTTTTTCATTGACAGTTCACTCTGACTACAGTGATCTTCCCACAACTTTTCACTTGGGTGGTTTCTCATTATTTATACTTGAAAAGCTCCCTTTTTCAGAGAGCTGTTCCTAGCCTCTCTGGTTCCTACAGTATTTATGTATGAGCACTTTCCTACCACACAGACACTTTCTTTAGTGCATACTTTTGTTATTTATAACATTATTACTTTGTAAAGTGATCTCTATTAGTTGTTTCTTTATGGTTCAACTCACATTGTAAAATACAAATTTCATGGGAACCATTACTTTATCTTTCTTGTTCATCTCTGTATCTTTAATTCCCATAGCTGTACTTGACGAATGACTGGATGAATTTAATCATAATAATCAGACCAAGGGTCATTGTAAATACTCCGATTCTTAAAATGGTTGATTCACTGTAAAAATAAGTTAAATAAGTTATTTGGAATCTAGTTCTGCTTGTGCTGAAATTAGGTTAGGCCCCAGAAATACAGCAGCTATGTAACAAAAATAGCAAAGTTCCGCCTCATATTATTTTATTGTTCTTTTGCTCTTTGGGAAGTAGAATTTATACATAAAAATGAGAACCATTACATTTAATGCTCTTCCATACCTTGACCACATTGATTTTTCTCCACAATTGATCTTACTCATTCTGAGCACTTACAATTTACTCAATATTCATTAAGGAGCACATATTGACCTCTGTTTTCACAGTGAACATTTCTGTTCTTCATTCTTTTATAATACTGCTCCAAGCATAACCTCATGAAAGCACTGGTAACATTTCCTATAGAACCGCCTATTTCTTCCAGTGAAGATCTCTTCTGGATGTATTTATTTATAAACAGAATAGCCCATATACAGCACTGGCTATTTATGCTACTTATCATGCAACTGTGTTTGGAGATGGCACAGAGACCAAGCATTCAGTAGTGTTAAGCAGGAACCAAGGAGTGCACGGGCTGTTTCCTGCACATGTTTTGCAGGCCTTTCAGACTTTGGAGGATTATTGTCTTTCCCCCAGACTCCCATATGCCACAGTAATGAATTGTATAAACAAGTTCAGCTAGTTATCACAAGAGAGCAACACCTCTCCTCCACTCTCCTTCTGAGAGTGTCATAGCTCTGTATCTTCCAATCTTCTGCACAGCACAGTTGATTCTGTGGGACCCACCGCTGGACTCCCTTGAGCACCACCTCCCAGCATGGGTACCCTGTCATTCTCGGTGGGTCACAGTGCCTGTACCCACTGGAATCACCAGGCAGCCAAGGACAATCTGTTTCGGGAAGTGAAGAACAGAGTCACCCTCTTTTCTGGCTCAGTTTTCCACGTGGCCTTTAACAAAGAAGTCAATCCTTCCTGCTGAGTGAATTACTTTGACTCAGGGATCTTATTCTCTTCTATGAAGATTTTTCCATGCATCCATATTGAGGTATAAGTGTGAGAAACAGTTCTACAATGACTGCACTCCTTCTTGGATGGTTGATCACACACATCTTCTTGGTTCCATGATAGCTACTAACATGTCTAGAGTCCCAGCCACAGTTCCAGCTCAGAGGCAGCCAGGCAAAAGAGAGTTTCTTTTTCAGGGAAGAGTCCACCTTTTTTGTGCTACTCAGGCTTGCAACTGATTGGATGAGGCATACCTTATGGGGAATGGCAATCTGTTTTATTCAGCCTATCAATTTAAAGGTGAAACCTACCCAGAAGCATCCTGCCAAAAATATCTTGATAACATAAACAGCATGTTTGACCAATAACTGGGCATTCAGTCACCCAAGTTAAACTGATACATAAAATTAACTATTAAAGTAAATATTTTTATTTTTGCCAAGATGTTGAAAGTTGTATCTGTTCTACTTCCTGCTATATCTCAAGCACCCAGAGCAGAGCCAGGAATACAGTATGTGCTCAGACTAATGAATCTCCATCTCATACATGGGACAACTAAAGTAAGATAACCTAACTTGCTGAAGGATTTTGTCTGAATTTGAATCTAGGCCCATCTAACCTCTGTGTGTTCACCCAGAACATCCTGATAGCTCCTTGTTCCCTCAGGTAGAGATTCTGTCAGACCAATCTCATGTGCCACATTTAACCCCATGTTTAAATCCTAGAATGAAGTATGTGGCAGTATGGATAGTGCTACATATTTCCAAAAGGAAAATTAATATATGACATCAAATAGTTTTAGCAAAAAGAAAAATTTAAAACTTAGTAGCAGATACAGAGAGGGTAAAAAGGATAAAAAAATTAATAATTAAGATGTGTGTTATAGTTTGTGTCTAGATGTCCCCTCAGACCCTCATGCAGTCATGGGGGCAGGCTTCTAGAGTTTGTGAATGACTCATGGTCCAATGCTGGGATGATGAGTGTGGCCTACATACAATATAAGGGCAGAAGTTCTTCTCTCCATGCTCATTCCCTTTTGTTCGTGTTGCTTGTGCTTGTTTTCTGATACCATGATCTGTTGTTCCTCTGCCATGTGCCACTCTGCCTTGGAGCCAGCTGATTATGGACTGAACCCTCCACAAACTGTGAGCTAAATAAACCTTTCCTTCTATAACTTTGGGTGTTGGTTATTTTGTCCCAGCAATGAGAGAAATGCAACCAAGAAAATGTGTTATGTACATGTACCAGCCCGCCACAATGAATATAATCATTACAAAGTGAACACTTGTACTGAAAAACAACTTAAGGGAAAACCACTTAGATAATCCCTAATCTATGCTTCTTCCCTGACAGTCTAAATTCCGGTACTATGGCTTAGTTTAAATCCATCATTGCTTCTATTATTGCCTCACCTGACAGGCTTTTCTCTTCCTCTCTCAAATATTTCCCATTCTTGATGATCAGCTCATAAAAAGGATCCTGTCAGCACAATCTTGACCACTTTGGTGAAAAGTGAGCTCCCCCTCCTAATCAAGCTAGATCTGAAAACCCTGGGAACGTAGTCTGTGTTTTTAACTCTTCCCTCTGTACACAAGGTGGAGACAATTGTTAGGCGCTTTTTGCTAGTGAGTAAAATTAACTGGCAGATGTGATCATTAAAGGTGGGTAGAGTCTTAGCAGAAGATTCTGATGTCTTTGATGTCACTGTGCTGACTTTAAGTTTCACTGTGTTGAATCTCAAGATCTGCACAACTCAGACCAAGAATATATGATTTGTAATTAGAGTTTTGCATAGAAATGATTTTACTCCCTTGAGATTTTGATTTTTAATTAAAACTTCAGTTACTCCATTGTTGTAAAATTTACTTTGAACAGTTCAACAGTAACTGTGTTTAGGCTTCCTAGACTTGTTAAAATTTGAAGGTAATGATTTTGTTCAGAGAAATTTGACAGTGACTGTTTTCTTTCCCTGATGAGGATTTGGTCTTTTTTAGCTTGTCATAGCTCAAACCCTAGAAAATTCTAGAATGTGTCACTCGTCCCTTAAATGGAAATAAACAGGTATCTAATTTAAGCTGTTTCTGAATGGTGAAATTCACAAATTGGATGTTCTAAGGTACAATATAATCTTACCCTGTAGGAAGTATTAGGAAAAAGGATAGATATATTCAGGAAAAGCTCAGATAAGGAATGCTTAACACACAACTGCTACTGTGTTTCTATACTTTAATGTGGTCTAAACATAAATTGGAATATTTGTGTCCCATAGACCTTTCCAGTGAATCAAAGTCATATCTAAAATGTTCAGTTGAAGTCTGAAAAAATTATCTGTTAATTTTTGCATTAATTTTCTTCTTAATTTAAATTAACCTATTCTCTCTTGCATGTTTTTCATATGCATTTGGAGTTATTTGGTTGTGAATTATTTAGATAATTCCCCTATTTCTCTAAATTATTTTGTTTTGAGCAGAATGGAAATGAGAAACAGGTATGTGCCCAAATTTCTGTTAGATATGACCTTAATTGAGACTTTGTATATATTAAGACTTATTTTTTTTAAGTACTGAAGATTGAACCCCGGATCTTGTGCATGCTAGACAAGGAATCTATCACTGAGCTTGGAATGTACCATGGGTCTTGCTAAGCTGCCAAGTGCACCACCACATCTGACTCTGTGAAGTTACAATTCTTCGTTAATGGCACAGACTTTAGTTTCAAATTGTATTACCTGAAAATATCCTAAAAGATGACATCTCATCAATGATAACTCTGAAATCACCACTTGGATGCAGATAAAAATGTTATCTCAAGAAGATCAGGTTACATAGGACCTGGGAGATAAAATCTATTAGAAAAAGCACTCCTGGCTTCCACAGGACAGTAGACAGGTTTGGAAACATCCATTCCATGGCCATCTTTGAGAATAAAATACATAGATCCTATAATCTGCCTTCAATACCATGTGTTTGTTAACATGTAATTCAGTGTGTAAATATCTTTGCTAACATGTAATACAGTGTGTAAATACAGTGTGCAAATAACTGGTCCTTTGCAACCAACCTGAAAAGTTAGAAGGGCTATACCTTAGTTTAAATGTGGAAATAGAAATATGAAAGTTGAGAATGGTATTGAGAAGGTTTGAGTTCTCTCCATCAGAAAACTGTCCTAGCTATTAGGTCAAATGACCTAACCTAATTCGATGATAGGTTCTTTAACTGCTAAATCAGAAAAAGTCCTACATGCCTGACTTTTGTCAGAAATAAATGAGATGAGGTAGGCATGTAAAGTGGTTACATCACGCAATGCATGGATGAACACATATGTGACCTGTTGTTATTGGCATTTTCAAGGCTATGAAGCTACAAAATTACCAAGCTAGGCCTGAGATATCAATTCTTATTAACAAGTAAGCAGTCTGGCTACTGAACTCAGTATAAAATTATCTGTGCATTTACTCCTAACAACTTCTTAAATTTGATTTCAGTGACTCTTAGTAAGTACTAGGATGATATTATACCTGGCATTTTGTATTTCTATTGCGTTTGATAGTTTTATAAGTCTTCTTAGGGATGATGCTATTTTTTCCTCACCATAATCCTTTATAATCAGGACAGATTAATATTTCTCCGTTCCAGACAGGTCAGGAAATTAAAATCTATAGCCTTCCAGTTCTCTGAGGTATTTGTGGCTGGGTGATGGGACTGGATGACATCTCTTCAAATTAGAGACTGGGGTTGAATGAATTCATTTGCTCTAATCCTCTCCTTACCCACACATAAGTCAGATTCATTGAAAGGTGTTTCAGATCTTCCTACTTCTCTCCATCTAGGCTAAAAACCTGTATTAAAGTTTGAACCAACCATGGACTGAGCCCTGGATTTACCCTGAAACCCCCAAATACCCACCTAAACAAACTTTTTTCACTCTTGTTCCCCTCCAATTCATTTGCTAGGTAGCAACCAAAGTGAACATCATT
>PVJX010008058.1:11044-67680 GCA_004027295.1 Dolichotis patagonum
TTTTTGTTTTATTTTAAAAGGGAGTAAAATTAAACACAACAAAACAGAACAGAACGGGACATAAGAAAGCATAAATTTCAAAGCTAGACAACCAGAGATCTTCACTATCTGTCATATTGTCTCTTGTTTTCTTCCACATGGTTGTCCTTATCTTTGCATGTGGAGAGCTCATACTAAATAACATATCAATCTTTTCACAAGATGTGCAGTTCACTGGCTCCCACTTGCTAGGCGGGGGGGGGACACAGGATGGGGGACAGGATGACATGAGATGTCTGATTCTCAGCCCACACGCAGGCGGGAACACAGTTGCCCCCAGAGATGGGAAGAATTCCTTGTTCTCCTGGCACCCCAAGTCAACCACATGGTGCAGGTCCCAATGCGCCAGGGTCTCTCTCCTTCTGGCCTCCAAAAGTCTGCCACACTCTCAGCCGCCCCCAGAGAGGGGGGAGTTCCTTGTTCTCCTGGCACCCCGAGTCAACCGCACTGTGCAGGTCCTGATGTGCCAGAGTCTCTCTCCTTCGGGTTGCAGAAAGTTGGCCAAACTCTCAGCTGCCCCCAGAGAGGGGAGGAGTTACTTGTTCTCCCGGCATGCCAAGTCAATTGCATGGTGCAGGTCCTGAGGTGCCAGGGTCTCTCCCCTGCAGGACCCCTAAAGTCCGCCATACTCACCTGTTATTTCTTTCTGAGGAATTGACCATTCCATTTGCAAAGTTCTGAAATGGCCAACAGACCACAGAAAGAATTCTCTTTAGGTTCCTGTTTGAAACCAGCAGCTACAGCGATCTGCTGGCCTTGCTTCAGGGCCAGGACTTCTGTTTTCATCAGCTCAGTAAGTGCTTTTCCATCTAAGGGTCTTCACAAACACCATTGCTTCCTCTTTCCCCCGCTGACCATCCATATCAATGTGGTGAATCTTTGTACATTTCAACATTGGTACAAATATCTTCTCCACAGAGTATTATCCTTGACCTCCTGGACTAAAGTAGGCCTTGTGTTATTCTCTCATGTGTATCTCAAAATTTACCAAAATGTATGTCCTCTCATCTCAGTCTGGTACTTGCTGACATGCCTTCTCTAGTGAACTAAACATTCTTTGAGAATAAAGACCAAATTTATTTTGTTCATTGCTGCATCTCCAGAGACTAGATGAGTCCCTTTTACCATGATGTTTGGATCATCAAAACATATTTATTGCACAAATGAATGAAACCACACACATTAATTGTTTGCAGGACCACCCATTCTCAGGGTCCATGTAGGACCTAGGAAACACTTTGTGGTTTTCACGGTGCATGAGAAGTCTTTGGTTCTGTGTCTAGGTCTGAAGGCAAAGCAGACTTCCAACTGTAGTACTATCAACTGGCCCCAGATGTACCCAAATCACCACTCCCTCAGCATGGGAATGGCTTCAGACTGGTAGATAAACTTCCGAGCCACTAACTTTCCAACTGTTCTATATGCAGTGTGTCTATTTGCCTTGGTGAATCATATATATAGTATTAACTCATACATTTGTCTAGAAGGTAAATGACTGCATTTAGGTCAGCTTTGGCTACAGCTGAAGGATGAAAAGTGTGGAGAATGATTTGGGGCTGAGATGACTCTCCTTTCACTTTCAATTACTTCCTCACCCTACCTTTAACCCGAGGATCAGAACAGCCAATCAAACTGGACCTTGGGGTTAAATTTCACAGCTTAGCTTGTCTTTCATACAAAGAACTCCAAAAAAGATGATTGAAAAAATATTATTTGAAGGATCCTATTTTTATTGAAGAATCCTATTTTTCAAATAAAGCAATTGAGGCAAGCTCTCCCATACAATAATCTGTTCTTTATTTCCTCTACAAAAGTCATCATAAAGTAATGATCCATAACTTATAAAGCTTCATTCTATATCTGCAGGAAGATTTTAATAGCATTTTAATACTGAGAGTATGCCACAGACCAATTAAATCAGAATTTTTGGAAGTGATACCCACATGTGAGGATAGGATTAAAAATAATAAACACTGGTCAAGACTTGTTGTACTGATAAATGAGCTAAATCTTTGAACCTTCATTTCATTGGTGACTTGTAGTTTCAGACAAAATGTGAAAAACAGTAATAAAGCTCAGAAATTATATATATATATACTGTCTTAAAGGCAAGAAAATATTTTAAAAACTGGTAAATTTATTTTTTTTAAGAATTGCAACTGTGGTAATTTTCCTTGTGTGAGTCTCTGTGAGTTTGTTATTTGATACAGGGAAGTTACTGATTTTTGAGGGCTGGCTTTGTGTACAGCTATGCAGCTGAATTTGGTTTTTATATCCAGAAGATTTTTGATGGAATTTTGGGGTTTTTTTTACATAGAGTATCATGTCATATGCAAATAATGACAATTTAACTTTTTCCTTTCCTAACTTTATTCCTTTTTCTCTCTTTTCTAATATCTCTGGCAAATGTTTTCAGAATTATATTAAAGAAAAATGGTGATTGTGGACATCTTTGTCTTATTCCCAATTTTAGAGTGAAAGTTTTCAGTTTTTGACCACTTACTATGATATTGGTTGTTTGTTTGTCATTGTTGATTTTTATCAGGTTGAGATAAGTACCATCTATTCCAGTTTTCTGTGGAGTTTTTATGATGAGTGAGTTTTGACCAACTTTACCAAATAAGGAAAGAAAAGACTCAAATTCATGTAATTAGGAATGAAAAGGGCGAACTCACAATGGATTCTGCAGAAATCCAGATCACCAATGCCTACTTCAAGAAGTTTTGTCCTAATAAGATGGAAAGCACAGTAAAAATGGACAGATTACAAAGGTGAATTAAGAAGATATAAAAATTCTAAATAACCCAATATCAGTCAATGAAATTGAACATGTAATTAAAAACCAACCAGCAAAGAAATGCCCAGATCCTGATGGATTTACTGCTGAATTCTACAAGAAATTTAATGTCACTACTCCTCAAACTTTTTAATGAAATTGAAAGGGAAGCAATACTACCAAAGTCATTCCTGGAAGCAAACATCACCCTGATACCAAAACCAAAAACAATCCAACCTAGAAAGAGAACTAAAGGCCTATCTCCTAACGAACACAGACCCAAAAATCCTCAGTAAATTACCCGCAAACAAAATGCAACAAATCATCAAGATTATATGCCATGACCAAGCAGGATTCATCCCAGGGATGCAAGGATATTTCAACATAAGCAAATCAATAAATGTAATATACCATATCGCAGAACAAAGGACAAAAATTACACGATCATCTCAATTGACTTGTTTGGCTGTTCAAATGTTCAAATGTACATAAGGTACTTAGTACACGATTTGCCATGTAATCTGCTCACTAAATGTTATAGGATAGTATTACTCTTATAATTGTGATCATACTCTTTTACCATTAACCATTTCAAAACAAACAGAGTCAAAAATGCCTATTAGAACACTAAAAATTACTAAAGCTCATTCTCAACATCAGCATAGTATTTGATTACATGTATACTATTATTGTACCCTCAAATATTTATTAAACCTGTGAGTAATAAATCAAAAATCAGATCTAGGAATCCTTCTGATTTCTTATTTATTTGAAGCCCTGACTGGCTCATCAGCTTTTCAGGTTCTTGCGGAGAAAGAACTAAAAACATGTATTACTCCTCTTCCTGTGAGCTTTGAAAAGTTGTTGTCAGTTTCTCTTTGGTGAAGAGGAAGATTCCACTGAAGTCAAAGAGAGAGGAGATATGGGTGCTTCCTACTTGATAGAGATAATATAAGGGAGGATGATAGAGGCCCATTTTAAAATGACAGAATACAAATCATCATTCACTTCCGGGGCTGGTGATAAATGGAAAACACAGAAGGGGGGGCATAATGCTTAAATTGTTTAAAAGGACTTAACTACCCACACTGCTTGGAAGCACACACAGAAAGACATGTATTTACGTATCAAAATAATGTGTTAAAGTGTACTGAACCCACATACCAAAGAAAGAGCAACAGTTCAATTATATCCCTCTGTACAGTGGTACATCATTTGGAAAACAGAACCTGAGAGAAGGACGTTTCATTGAAATTGGACTGTTTAACTCTAAGTTACATGATGTAGTTTGGATACCAAATTAATCATGGTGAACCCTGAGATAGATGCACTATAACTGAGAATTGTATCCCCTTAATTTTAAGAAGGAACAAAAAACTCTCCTTCAGACATGTCCTGCCTTGTGTTCTAATCTTTTATTCTGTCTTCTTTCTTCCACAATAGCACATGCCTGGGTAGAGGTAAGAGGACAGACTCTGAGGTGTTCTCCATAACGGGGTTGTCTTCTAGCTGTAACAAATTCCTCACCTGCCCTTTTACTCAAGCTGGTTCAACAGTCATGCTACAAGCTGTGAGCGCATCATTCCCAGCTCAAGAGTGGTATCATATTCTAGGAAGCCACACTCTTTTTTTTTTTAGTTTTTTTTTTTAATTTTTTTGGAAGCCACACTCTTATTCATAGGAATTTGAGGTGAACTGAAGGGAAGGAAAGAAAGAAGAAAACCTCAAGGGGAAGAAGTCCAGAAAGCACCATGGCTCTTTCTTATCATTTCATTCTCTGCTTAAATAAAAGCCTTACCTGACATTCAAATTGAATGAAACAGCGTCTCCATCACTCTAGGTATAATGTTCCACAAAATTCCTATTTTAACTCTTTTCTATCATGAATGAAAGTGTGAATGATTTTCCCAACAGTTTCTGGAAACCTAAACATGTGTCCATCACTAGCACCAAGCAGATTTGTGAGCAGCAGTGTTAAATGTGTAATAAATATACAGCGTATAAGAGAAGCTGGGAAATTCACAGGTGTCAGAGCACATGCTGGGTGGTAGGGTTGCCTGCATGTGTTTATATGTGCAACTAATATTTGCCTATAAGCAATGATTATATACTAGTTCTGGAAATGAAGCACAAAATTGGTGTCATTATTTAGTAAACTAAAGTAAATTAAACAGTAAAAAGGTATATAATTAAAAATATGATAATTGGAATGAAAGGAAAAACCATGAAATGTGTGAAAAATATCTTAGGAGACCTAAATAAGTAACAAAGATAAAGCAGCCTTAAGATCTCAAGGTGGAGGGTGGAATTTAGGCCTAGACCTAAAGAAAGGAAAGGACATAATCTAGAAGAAGACAGAGCATGAAGGCAGAAATAACACATGAGTGAAGAACCCAATAAAAGAATCATCTCATGTGTTAGAAGAAAGGAAAGACATTGGGTATGTGGCTAAAGTAAAGAGAACACAATGGCTTGAGATGAGACAGGAGAAGTGAGATGATCATGCAAAGCTGGGAGGACACTGCTGATAATTTGCTTAGTTGGAAAAGAATGAAAATTAACCGTGTATATTCCACCTTTGCGTCTATTTAGCTGTCAGTCACTAAATAGTGAGTGGGCACAGTACTAGGCACTATTTCACATCAGCTGAATGCGGCTACAGTGAAACATTGCTCTCTGCTGATAAGGATGCCTCTCTGAGATGTGTGATTGCCCCTCCAGACCAGTGCTTACTGGTTGCATTAAAAACACTTGGAGATATAAATGGCCTCATCTATCCTCTGCTCATTAATAGTAAAAGTAAATTACAAAAGGAGGAAAATGCCTTCTTCAGAAGAAACTTCTTGAATCTAGTTATAACTAGACAATATTTTACATCTGCTTTGGAGGCATCCCATGGGGAGGACTTTTATTATTAGAATTGCAGGAGTTGTGCTAAGTCTGCTTTCTGCCAAATGCTTTAGAAAATCCCACTGACAGCCATGGCTGTTGTGATGTTTGAAAATTACAAGTGGTGATAAAATGTCAGGAATTCCACCTGCTCCAATGAGTTGGAAGAGGCTAAAATTGTACTTCGGAGGTAATAAGTGTGAAGAAGATCATGAAGATTTTCCTTGATGCTCTGAGAGTGGGGAGGGAACATCTGAAACATTTCTATAGACAGACATTTCTTGTATGGTCTTGCAGTATTATACTTTAAAGAGTTGGGAGAGAAAAAACGTTATTTAGTTTTTTTCAACCTGTCAAAATATTTGCAGTTTCTAACTTTAGAGTGGGTTCATCTGGGGACCTTGTTAAGTTCAGATTCTGCTTCAAAAAGTTATGGGTGAGGTCTCACACTTTGCACTTCAAATAGACTCCCAAGTATGCGGATGGTACTGGTGCACTGGCCACAATTTGCAAGGAGCTACACAATCTACTTTACAAATAGGGTAATGCTGAGCTATTGAGAGATACTAAAAAGACTTCTTTGTTCCTAAATATATTTTTTTACTTAGAAGTCTTGGTGCATGAAATGTCTCTCACAGAAAATTTCTTACTATGTTTTTGGTTGTTTGTTTGTTTACCTCTTATTTTCCTCAGTATGCAAATACCTTATGAGACAAAATACCCTGAAATTCACCAAATTCAGTTGTGTCTGCTTCCTAGTATTTCTACCTCAGCATCTTAGTTTTCCAGGCTTTTTTTTTTCAGGCTTTTATCATATTATCCCTGGACTAGCCAAACATCATCCCAATTGAACATCATGCCTTATACCTCCTTTATGGTTTTCCACATAACAAGCAGAGCAGTTTTTCTAAAGCACATATCTTATATCATGACTCATTCTAAAAATCCTTCAATGACTCAGTCACTGTCAGGATAAACTTTAACAGGATCATGAGAGGAATTTTCTCTCTCATTCCTAAGTCATGGTAAGGCCAAAAGTTGAAGATGAAAGACACTCAGTTTCTTATATCTTAAACTTTAGTTCAGCTCCTACTTCACTAAAGAGTCAGATCAGCAAATGTATATGAATTAAATAACTACCAGCATTTCCCACTCTTCTTTCAAATGTCCCCATCCCTGTAGCACTCTATAACCAGAGTCAAGCCAGAAATTAATATTAGAAAATCTAGTTAGTCTACTTCAGGTGACATATTACTAAATGTGCACAATTGGACTCATTTAAAAAATAGCCTCATCAGATTATATCACTTTTTCAGAGTATTTGCTTAAGATTTATGAATATATTTTTCTTTCACTAGGGAAGGAGCTGTTCCATTAGGGCATAGAATATACTTGGTTTTGCTTCTTTCTATGTATGTATAGTGACCAGCAAACACTTTGATAAAACAATAGACACTTTTATATTTATTGGACAATGCATAGGTAGACAATTTATAAGTCAATAGAACTGCAGAATATGTAGAAACTAAGTCCATGAGGTAAAGAACAGTAACAAACATTCCTTTTAGACATGAATTTGTGATTCTGATCAATATGGCATAGTACAGATCACATATACTCTCCCACTTGAAACATCTAAATTAACCACAAAATATATTAGTTAACATTTTTTAAACTGTTCCACACCAGTCATTGAGACAGCAATGTCTGAGAAACAAGCAGTGAATGAGGTGAACTCTGTCACAGCTGCAGCTCACTGCCATGAGAGAGTTCCCGGGACACAGAACTTTGAATGAAGAAACACGAGCAAAGGCAAGAAGAGTTCTGGGATCAAACCCAAGAACTCGAGGACACCCAGTTAACTAGTAAGAGTTCATGGTTCAGAATGCAGAGATAACCACGGGTATCTAAGGGGTTCTTCATAGCTATACAATGGACAACGGATCAGTGCGCTAAGAGTGAAAAGCTATCTGAGGTGAGAGGAAATGTCAAAAAGGAGTAAAGATTTAAGTGCCAAAATTCATATAGGGCTACAAATACCGACAGAGAACTGAAGAGGATGATAGAGTTAACAGACAAGAACTTCAGACTGACATACATTCAAAGATTAAGGAGAAATACAGAAAATAAAAAAATCAAATTGAACTTCTAAATGAAAACAATCATATCTGAAAAGAAAAATACATTGAAGAGATTTAATGATAGACTGAATATTTCACTACAGATTAGGGAAACTGAAGATGCAGCCGTGATACTTGTTATGGTTTAGAGAGTGATGTCCCACAAAAGTGTCATGCATTCAGAGACGGGGCTTTGGGAAGGTTATTGGACTATAGGGGAATATATGACTCACTGACGGATGGTGGGGTGTGGTTGGAGGTGGGTCATGGTGGTGTGACCAGAAGGGTATCTCTCTTCCCAGCTCCACATTGCACTCTGCTTCCCCGCCACCATCACGCAAGCACCTCTGCTCCTCCGAACCCTCCCACCATGCCCTTCCTGCTTTGGAGCCTGCCGACTACGGACCGACGCATCTAAAAACTATGAGTAAAAACCAAACCAAACCAAACCAAAACAAAAAAGCACCTCGTCTTTAAGTTGTGGATGTTGGATAATATGTCCTAGCGAAGATAAAATATAAACAATATGGAATGTAATAAATACAAGAAAAGACAAGAAACAAAAACAGGAGCAGTGAACTCCGCGATCATTTCAGAGTCCAATGTATTAGGAGTTTCAAAAAGAGAGGAAGGATGGGGTACAGAATGCTTTTATTAGATACAGTGGCCAAAACTTTCCAAATTTTATGGAAACTAGAATCCCCTACAGACCCAAAAAATAAAAAGTAAAAAAACAAACAAAATAATTCAACTTAAGAAATTTTAAAAAAATGACACCCTGGTCTATCATAGTAAAGTTGCTCTAAGTAATAGAGTTCTTATGCAGTGGTATATGGTTCATGAGGTTAAATTGTTCTATGATGTTGGAAAAAATAGTCTTGTGTTCCTGTGGGAAAGATGGTCTTGGTTGTGTTGGTCACCTAATGCAGGGTTTGCAAACAAAAACAAAATTTTGCCAAACACTTTTGTTTATGAACAAGATTGTTTATGAACAAAAGCATTCATGAACTGTGTTACCACTGCATATATATAGCGGAACAATGTAAAAATAATAGCAAACTTCTTGTCCCAAAGAATAAAATAGTGTATAAAAAGTCATTTTAAAGTACTGAAAAAAGACAGTGTAGTCTAAAATATCTACACCCAACAAAACTATCTGTTAAAAATTAATGTAAAATAAGAATTACATAAGATACTATAAATAATTGCATGTCAATAAATTAGGTAACTTGGAGAAAGTGAACAGATTATTAGCCACAAAATACTGGAACAATATATAAAAAGTCCTCAGTAGATCTACAGTAAGATTGAGCTGAAAATCAAAAATATTCGTGAAATAAAAAGCTGAGGACTAGATGACTTTACTGATACAGTAGATCAAACATAGAGTAATTAATATTGTCCTTCACAAATTCTTCAAAAACTATAAAATAAGGGGAACTGTCTCACTTCATTTTATGAAGACAATGCTACTATAAAATAAAAAGCAGAAAATATACAAGAAAAATAAATAGGAAACCACAAATCAGTAACCTCTTTATTAAAATAGAAACAATAGCCTTAAGCAAATGGTAGAAAACAAAATTGATCAAGATAAAAAGTGTTTATATATTCTCCCTGCAACTGTTAGGAACTTGATTGGATTAAGGAACAACTGGAAAACGAGAAAACACACTTTTGTTCATATCTGTGGGTCCTGAAGTCCTGTCTTGGGTACCATTTGTGGTCCCTAACTCCTCTTCAGCACTGTTCTCCTGCTCTACTTCCTGTTTGCCATGAGCTAAGTATTTCTGTTCTTCAATTCCCTTTCATCACGATGTCACTGTCTTAGAACCAGCTGACCATGGACTGTATGCTTTGAAACTGTAAGCCAAATTAACCCTTTATTTACATTATACATTTATAAAATTGTTACATTTTTGGTTCTGCTTTTTGCTCCTGATTCTCCTTGTATACATTACTGACACCATCTGACTGTGTTACAATTTTATCCAACAGTCAAAAAATTCACTGCCTTTAGTTTTAGTCTCTCGCAGTCTTAGGACATGGACAAAATATAGACAATATTTTTACCAGTTCCTAGAAAGTTTTACTAATCTTGTTGCCAATGAATCATTTGTTTACTACTGGAACTTCTGGGGGTTGGTCATTACTGATCTTGTTCCTATCATCATTCTGGTTTTCTGAGATTTAACCAAAATCAATCATTAGGATCTGCTCATCGCATTCTAGGACCTCTGTAGCCTACATCTTCAAACCTTTCTAAAACCTGGGGCCAACCAAATTCTGAAGGCATCAAAGCCATATGGGCAGGTACAGTCACAGAAAATCCAGTTTTCTGTTACTGATTTTCTGTATTAACCAGCTTTCCCATTGCTGAGACACTATAGCCAGTACCCACAAATTGCCTGAAATGAAGCACATGTAATGCTGGGGACAATGGAAGTGTAGTTGTTGAAAAGCTTAATGCCATTGAAAAAAAGCCAAGTACTTTGCACTGGGATAGGAAGATACCGTGAGGACATTTCAGAAATCAGCAAGTCCCGTGGTGCAAAAATGTAAACTTTTCTTTTCAGGGGAGAAGAGAGTTCATGGGATGCTTGCTTGGGAAGAGCCTCAAAGGAATTGGTTTTCTGGCAATCATTTCACAATGTTAAGGCACTTACAGGGCAAAGTGTGCATGGTCTACAAAGGCCTACCTATGAGTTCCGCTGAGAGCTGACCTTGCTATCATCTGGGAGTTACTGGTTTTAACAACAAGTAAAATGCAAGAGTCAGAGGATCAAGGAGGCTTTCATGTAGATGTCAAAGGCTGTCTGGGAGGGAAGCCAAGGAATCCTTGAGAAGGCTGTGTATGGAGCTGTGGGAATTAAGCTTAGGAAGCTGTAATGCCAGGAACACCAGATGCCTGTTGAGGAAAACTGAAGGGTATAAATGGAGCTCACTGAGGAGAGAGAACATATGAGCTACAGCTGACAAGGTCACACCCTTGGGGCTGCCCAAGCCTTTTGGAGCTCACATCTCACCAATGAGTTCCTTGGACCTCAGAACAAGGATTTAGTTCATGGTAACCAGGAAGCAGAGCAGGAAAATAGTGTGAGAGGAAGGTTCCAGGGACCACCTAAATAGTCAAGGTCCCATCTCCTTGACTGACATAGACACACACAAAAGCATGCTTCACTTATCTTCTAAGTGTTTTTTAATCAAATAAAAGGTCACTGCATGAGCCAATATGAGGACTTCTCCAATCTGATAAAAAGAAATCTATGGTACAAGAGTGACAGTATTTGCCCTAAGATAAGGAATAAGATAAGGGTTCTCACTATTAGCTTTTCAATGTAAGCTTGAAGGGCAGATTATATCCAGGACAATTAGGTATGAAAATTTAAAAAATCATACTTGAAATAAGTGAAATTATCTCTTTGCATATGATCTTGTATATATACAATTTTAAGGACTACATATGAAAAAACTATTATACCTAATAAGCAAGTTTAGTGTATGTTTATAGTATGTAAATATGCAATATTTACAATATGCAGTATGTACAATAACTATATGTACATGCTTTAGCAGAAAGTTTTGAAAATATAACTATGAAAAATTCATTTCACATTAAAATCCCCAAAACTAAAACACTTAGCAATAAACTTATCAAAAGACATCTGGTATGCTACAAACCAGCATGGAAATACATTAAATAACAAATAAAAATGGAAAGCTATCCCACATTCATAGAAGGCTTATATTGTTATATACAGTACTTTCCAAATTAACCTACAGATTATCTTAGCTAATATTTTTGCAGAAATTGACAAACAGTGCTTAAAATTTATATGAAAATCTAAGGGACACGGAGCATCAAATATTTTTGAAAATAAGAGCAAAGTTAGGACACTCTTCTCAATTGTAAAATTTACTACATATGTCTAGTAATCAAGATGCTGGGAATATTGACACAAGGCTAAACATAGATCAGTGTTTTTTCAGATACAACATAAAAAAACAAATAAAAATAGATAAATTGGGCTTTATCAAAATTAAAAACATTTTCCTTTAAAGCCTATTACCAAAAGAAACAGGAAACTCAAAGAACAGGACAAAATAAATGTTAATTATATATCTGATAAGGCTTTATATACAGTAATTTTATATTCAAAAATAAAAAGACAAAAAGTCAATTCAAAAATTTATAAATAATTTGGATATTAGTCTAAGCAAACACAAAATATATCCCTATTATTTTTCCCATTTCCCTTCCCCATCTCAAACGTTCCTACTCTCCCCATTTGCAAAAGCTTTGTTCCCATTTTCTTCTCTTCCTCCTCCTCTCTCCCTTTTTCCCCTTCCTCTCTGAGCAAGATCTTACTTTCCAACATAAATCCTCATTTTGTTCCTTATTTACTCTGGGTTTCTCACACAATGAATGTGATCATTCACATAGAAAACACATATTAATAAAACATTACAAAAAAAAGAAACGGAACTGTTCAACAGAAACGTGAAAAGATGATCCATATTATCAGCCAGTGGAGCAATGCAAATCCAGTTCACAATGTGATAATATTTCACACTCACTAGTATAGCTACAATGTAATGCAATTGACAGTTTTGGAAAAGATGTGGAAAGATTGGAAAACTTGTAAAATGTTGATAAGATTATGCAATAGTAGGGGCCTGGTAGAAAACAGTTTCATAGCTCCTGAAACTATTAACATAGTGCTACCATAATGATCCAACAATTATACAAACACAAAACATTCACACAAAACTTTTTATACAATGTTTTTAGAAGCATTTTTTTCATAATAGCAAATAGTGTAACAGTCCAAATGTTCATCAACTGATGAATATATAAGCAAGGTAAGCAAAATTTAGCATATCTATACAATGGAATATTAACCATTAAAAGAATGTAAGCTCTACTAATACATGCTACACAATAAATAAACCTTGAAAATATTCAGCAAAAAGAAAGAAATTAAAAAAAATTGTCTTATATTATAAAATTCCCACTACGTGAAATGTCTACATAGGCAATATATAGAGATAGAGGTGGATTACTGCTGGCCAGGGGCGGAAAGCTGAAGGAAGAATGAGCAGTGACTCTTACTGAATGTGGGTGCTCTTTTTTGGGGGAAGGTGTGCTCTTTTTAAACAAAGACAAATGCTCTGGTATCCAATACCTCTATCTAATGAACATCACTGTTGTTAGAAAAATAGTTTTTGTATGCATGAAAATATATGAATATGTGCCCTTAAATTTTTAATATGCATATTAATATACTTTAAAATTATGAATTTTACATTGTGGAACAAGGCAATAGTGTAAAGGACCTGGTGATTTTTTTTATAAATGTCTACTTTCATATACCTCTGCTTTTGTCTCAGAAACTGGGATCCAATATGTACTTAGCATGTTTAATATATATGGGTAAATTTCCAAAATTCATCACTATGAAAGCAACTCAAATTTTTAAAACATTGGCTGACAATTCCAACAGATATTTCACAAGCAATATAATGATGTTAAATTGGCACATGAAAAGATGTTAACATCATTAGCTTTCAGAGAATTACGTCTTAAATGTACGAATGATATTGCATTCTGTACTTAATAGAATGACAAATGTTAAGACTTGACTACATCAATTGTAGGAGAGTTTGTGCAGGAGCCAAAACTCACAGATTGCTGCGGGGATTATGATACAGTGCAATGATCTTACATTACAGTTTGGCAGGTTTAAAGAGTTGAGACTGTATTCAGTATACCCTAAAACCATCTCACTCTCAGACATAAACTAGGAACAAAGGAAAACATACACACAAGACTTGTACATAAATGCTTATAGCAACTTTGCAATAAACAAAAATTGAATCAAAATCATTTCATTGCCAATGGAGGAATTATTTGTGGCCATTCATCCAATGTATTGCTATTCTACTATAAAAAGAAAAAAAATACACACGCAACAACGTGGGATGTCTCAAAAGAATTATTCTGAATAAAATAGAACACACAAAGAATTACATACAGCACAAGTCTATTTATATAAAAGTCTCAAAATAAAAATTAATCTATGCTCATAGAAAGCATACCAACAGTTGCGTGGAGAATGAAATAAAGTGATGAAGAGGAATTATAGAATTATGAGGAAACTTTTGAGAATGATAAATCTGGTCATGTACTGACCATGGTGACAAGTTCTTGGGCTTATATATGTCAAAATTTATCAAATTGTACACTTTAAATATGTATGGTTTATTGAATATCAATTATTTACCAATGGAATATATTTTTAAAAATATTTTTCTGATTGTACTGAAAAATAAATCAAAATCAATTGTATGAAATAATGAATATCAAATGAGTGAAATCTGATGGGTTTTTGTTTCATTTGATGTTGTTACTTGAAGTCCCTAAATTATTTAGTAACACAAATCAGTGATTAAAAAAAATAACGTCTGAATAAAACTACAATAATTTTTATTTAAGAATAAAAATATGTTTATTTTTATAAACACAGAGACACAGAGAATGATCTACTTGGGGATCAGTATTTTTATAAATATGAGAAAAAATATACTAATGAATTCTTTTTCTCTACATCAGAGTAACCAATATACACATGGTTATAATGTATGCTCCATTTTTGATTATTCTTTTACTTCAGTAAGTTCAAGTTGACCATGGCACATAAAATAAAAGCTGCAGCAAAGCATCCAACAGAAATTGTCTTCTGCCAGTCCTGATTCCTGATTTCATCCAAATTCTCTACCTAACAACTATCAGTGTTATTGTGAGACTATACACTTAAACAAAGGATGGTACATTTTTTAATGCTTACATGAATTATTAACATATATAAACATTGTTTTCCATTTTGCTTTGCTCATGTATCTTCAAGGTTATATATGAATATATGAAAACGATCCAGTTTTTAAAGGGATTGTCTTGTTTTACAGTGTATAAATGTGTATTATTTACTGCTGCCAGTACTTCTTAATAGACATTTGTGGTGTTTCTAATCTTTTGTTACCACTCAGCTGCTTTGATAAAATTGTTACATGCATGCCTGTTAATAAGTCTTTTGCATTAACTCCTAGAGATAAAATTTATGGTATTGTGCTACATATAAAGTAAACCAATTTATCACCTAAACAACCGAGAATTCTAAACTTGTTGACTCAATCCCTCACTAACATACTGACTT
The DNA here is from genome assembly GCA_004027295.1 of Dolichotis patagonum. NCBI lineage: Eukaryota > Metazoa > Chordata > Mammalia > Rodentia > Caviidae > Dolichotis > Dolichotis patagonum. The sequence goes on from PVJX010008058.1 coordinate 26,083, forward strand.
TTAAGAATTCTAAGATTTGTCAGTGTAACCTATGAAAATGAAAACTTCTAGTTATAATTTTTACTGATTCTGTGAAAAATAAGTTTGAAAATATTTTGACACAGTAAAGGAAAATTTATATTTCTTTCTTGTGAACTGTGTTCATGTCATTTATTGGCTATGTTTTTTCATGTTGATACAGATGTTTTGTATGCTAACAAGCGTAGTTTCTTTATAGCACTTGAGAAAAATAAACATTTTTCTAGAGCACCTTGATTTTGTTGTGTGTGTGTGTGTATTTGTATATGGAGAAATGATATGTTTGAATTTTCCAATCATTTCATCTTTGTTGGTTTTGGAGCTATGCTTAGAAAGCTTTCCTACTCTGGCGTTACTAAGAAAAAAATCTTTTTGTAAGAGATTTCCTTGGTCTTTAGAATCTTGAATGCTAACCAGCGCTGTGGGTGGTTTATTTCTCAAAACAGTGGAGGCTTTTAGATTGAGAAAGCTGACTTGTGATCATGACATGGACCTTACGTTTTTGACTTCCTGGTTTTATTATGATCCAAGAAAAATAAAAATTTACTAAACTAAGCATTTCTAGTTATATATAGAATAGACCCATCCTGGTCTCCAGGTCAGCAATCCACATTATTGTGGGGAAGAAAGTGCAGAACACTAGAAGCATCTCAATGGTTCACTTCCCAATGTTCTGAGCATTCCTTGCTTCTGAGCTTCCCATTTGTCTCTTCAATGTAGTGACTACAAATTTTTCCTGAGTGTTTGAAGTGTTCCTGTAACAAATGAACATTTCCTTGGTTGTAGAGGTAGATTAGTGAGATGTTGTGTTTCACTGATTTTTCTGTCTGTTTTGGAACTGTTTTGTTATCTCTGTTTCTGTTTTGGGCTGTGCTTGTTATTATTCATTTTTCTTCTCTGATAGGGTTGTTTTCCCTTTCTTTAGCATCATTTTTCAAGACTCTTCTTCATATGCCAAAATATTTTTGTTTTGCTTTTACGTTATAAACTATCTTCATTGCTCAGATACTGAAACTACAGAACAAAGATAAACGTTTCACCCCAGGCTGGCACAGCAGAGACAGACTTGTAACTCAGTTCTGTGTCTCACTTCCCCAATCTACAGTTGGTTACTGGATCTGAAACTTTCTTGTTGGCAACATAATTCTTTGTGTTTATTTTGCATTTTTATGGTATGCATGCTTTAACAACTTTATTGAAGTAGATGACATTTAAACTGCACAATTTAAACTGCACAATTTGGTCTTTTCCTCTACCTAGCATTTAATAACGTCATGTTAAAGGGGCTCTGGATGGTTTCCTGCCGTAGTGCCTTTGTGTACGACTAAGGTTTGCACTCTGCTGCTCGCTCTGAGCGTCTAGGACTACAGCATACTGGATCTTGTCAGGGTCTCTATTGCTCAGAGTCCTGAGACTGAGCAGCTGTGTTGCTCTGGTTACTGGGAGCTCCATGTATCAAAGCCTAGTCTAACTGTTGAGTTGTTCTTTTCACTTTTACTCATACAAATCCTCTTGGTTTGATTCATTCTGACAAATAAGGTGAGAGTGTGTTGCTGAATAAATTCTTGTGGCCTGGCTGTATTTTCATATTCATTCTCCGTAAACTGAAGAAAGGAAACAATTAGGACTAAGGTTGAAGTAAATAAAGTAGAAGACAGAATCAACAGAAAGTATTTTTAAAAGATCAGTCAAATCTCAGATAAGCTTTTAGCCATACTAATCAAGAAAAGTAGGTGGAATATATGTTAACAATACCAATGTTATATTACAGGTCTACAGATAATAGTAGTATAATAAGATAATATTAAAAATGACTTTTTTCTATAAACTTCTTAAGACACACACTTTTAAGCTCACCCACAGGGAAAGATCATTTCATCATCCTCATCTTTATTAAATAAATTGGTAGTTAAAAACTGTCCCATGAAGAAAACTCCAGGCCAAAATATCTTCATTGATGAACTCTATAAAATATTTATGTTTTTGGATTTTTTTATTTAAAGAAAAAAAACAAAAACAAAAAAGGGTAGAAGTAATACAGAATTTCAAAATAAATTAATGCTAAGAAATCACTAGTTGATAAATTGCATATTTAATGCTAAGAAATCACTAGTTGATAAATTACATATTGTCATCTTAGAAATGGCTGTTCAAGTCCCCAAATTAAAGCATAGAAAGTGGTCAGCCACACAACGAGAGTGCAAACTGTTCTGTTCAATGATCCAACAACAACTTAGTAATGCGTCTACCAAATATTTAAAAAAGTAATAACGATTCTGCACAAAATCATCTAACAATTGATGAGAATATAATAGTCCCTAATTCAATGTATGAGACAAATTACCCAAACCAATGACTACGAAAGAAGACATCTATAGATCAACATTCCTTGTAAAAATATATGCTAACATTTCAAACAAAACTTTAACCAATTAATCCCAATATTATGAAAATGTAATAAATTGTGATAAACTGAGGTTATTCCAGGAACAAAAAATGGCTTTAAAATATAAAAACACATCAATATAATCTACCACATTATCTAAAGATAAAACAACAGTGATCTCACGAGACAGAAAAGGTATTTAACAAACGTAATATTCATTCCTGATAGAAAATCTCAGCAAAGCAGAATCAGGAGAGAACTTCCTCAACATAAGTAAGGGTATGCACAGAGACTTACAGATAACAGTGCAATAATGACAGATGAATACCTCTAAGATTAGTAGCAAGATAAAAACAGCTCTTTACCACTTTCCATATGTGAGTATATCCAGTGTAATAAGAAGGGGTAAAATATAGAAAGAAAAAAAATAAGAGGGCTCCAGATTGGAAAAGAAGAAATAAAATTGTATTTATTTACAAAATTAACTAATTCCATTGGATAAAATTCACAAAAACGTCTATTAGAAGTAATTTGAGTTTAGTATGTGTGGAAGATAAAAGATTGACACTCAAACATTAATTGTATTTTTGTGCATATTTTACAAAAAGATATTGAATTTAAGAAAGTGTTACTATTTATAAAGTATTTATTTATAATATTTATATTAATATAACATAATATAATATAATATTATTTGTCTAAATGTTAGACAAATATTAGACATTAATTTGACAAATTATGTGAAATCCCTATTTTGTGAGAACAAAATATCTAAGGGTAAATTTTAAGGCTTGAAAAAAGGAGCTTTATATTGTTCATAGGTCAGAAATGTTGTAAAACCATCTTGGAAAACAATTATTACTTTCTTAAAAAGTTAAACATAGCACTAAGCTATGTGTACCTGTTCAACATGTAGATATTTACCCAACAAAAATGAAAACATGTCCCATAAAGACTTGTATAATGATATTCATGGCACTTTGTATATAAAAACATTTAGAAACTCTCAAATACCCATTGAGTGAATTATATACTGACAGTCTCTCAGCAATAAAAGAGTTAATTATTAATTGCAAGAACATGAATGAATCTCAATTATACTTAATGGAGAAAGGCAAAAGGAATGGAGATATTATATTTTTATAAAGCATTTGAAAATACAAACCTGTACAGTATATAGGGAAGGAAAACATATTAGGTATTGACTTAGGATAAGATTCAGGGAAGGGGGGATAAAGTACTGCACAGGAGACTGAGAAAATTTTGTGGGTGATGATACATTCATTATTTTGACTACAGTTATGATTTTGTCAAAACATCATAACTTCAATAAAGCTCTTTATTTGATTAAAGAATTAATTTCACCCTTCTAGGTATTATAAATTTTAAATGATTTTAACTCTGTCATTTAATTTTGGCATAAAATTTTAAAATCAACATTAGAATTGACTCACTAGGCAACAGAACAGTTTAAAATGATCATGACATCTTGTTATCTGTTGCCTATGGAATCCAGTAAGGCAGCTTCCTACAAGTCCAGGTAGCTCTTCTTAGAAGTTTTTATTATTATTATTCAGTGAAATGCCTTTTCTTTTTTCACTGAAACAAGGAGTGAAAACCACTTGGGTTTTGAAACATGGTTCAATTTATTTATGTAAGTCTACTTTCAGTCTTTGTCTTAGTTACTTTTTCTCACTATTGAGATAAAATATCTGGCATTTCAAGATAAAGAAGAAAAGGTTTATTTAGCTTACAGTGTGTGGAGGTTTCAGTTCATAGTTGACTGGCTCCAAGGCAGGGTGGCATACAAAGAGGCATCGCAGAAGAAAAATAGTTCATAGCAAGCAGAAGACAGCAAACCAGTGAAGCAACAAAGAACCAGAAACTGATAAGCAGTGACAACAGCAGTTCTCTTTCTGTCACTTATATTATGTCCTGGTTAATCGCCTTTAGGGTGGGTGGTACTCACATCCAGAATGAGGCACCCTTAGTCCTAGCATATACAGTGAATAAATCCCAGCATCACATCTTTAATCCTAGCATCACACACCCTAGATCTAGCCAACTCATAAAGCTCCACTGTGACCACATGAGGCTTTGAGGGGACATCTAGATACAAGCCATAACAGTTTTCATGTCTATATGAAGTTTTTTCCCAATTTAGATTCCAACTCAAAAGTTTATTAATCAAAAGTTGCACAATACTTACTTTATACTCATGTGCTATTATTTTAATAATTGGAACATTAAAAGTGACAGTAAAATAATATAAAATTATTTCAGCAACACAAGACATACTATATATAATACATATATAATATATGTAGACTATGTATATACTATATATATAATATGGATTTTCATATTAAGTCATAATTCAATTGTGATATAGGAAATCAACAACAATAAAAATAAGCTAATACATTTTTCCATTTTGCAATAGCACATGTTCAGAAAAGAGATAAGCTAGTTGTTCTTCATAGAAATAACCATAATAGTGCCGTTAGTCACTGTTCTATCCTCTTAGGTGATCTATATTTATTATTTCCATATCTGGTCAAAATGATTTATTGTACAACCTTGATTTTTTATTATCTTGTCTTACACATTTTTTCAGTGAGGAATTTCCCATAATTCCTTACTGTTTTATTAACAATAAAAGAAGGCTACTAGGATGATTTTCTCTGTAGACTATTCAACGTTCATAATACCTGGATAATTTAAGCATGCTGTTGATTGCATGTTACAGAGAAAATTACTCAGATAAGTTCCCAATTAGAAATTTTATTTTTGGATGTGACTACCTTGTTAGTTTATAGTTACATTGGCTAATTCATTGAGACTTTGAAACAGGGATTAAAAACATATATGAAACAAAGCAAAGAAATCCATTGTGGAACTGAACTCATTTTATATTTTAATATTTAATCTATTTTATATAATTTAATTTTATACAACTTAAATGAAAAACATTCTTTGCTGCTATAATTTCCATATTATATATTATTTCATTAGCAAATATTTACAAAGAACCTGCCTTGGAGCCAATCAAGGATGTACTGTGTTAAGTACTACAGATGTAAAAATGAATAAATGAGATAAAATCTCTATCAAGAAATGACCAGCATACTGGAGACTTCTCAGACATTTCTGGATTGTGTGACAATTAAGCATGTCATAGAATACTATTATATATCTCTCTACCCATGTATCCATCTTTCTCAGACTAACAGAGATCTCTTTATGAGCAAAGAGTTGTTATTATTTTCCCCAATAAATAGTATCATCTAATATTTTTGTGAGGATTACAATACTAATTCTTTCAATCTGGAATACAAAACACTGCCAAAGTCAATTCTTGGAAAAGCAGAAATAAATGTGCAAGGAATTTCAGAACATAGGGATAGGGTAGCACTGTTAGGTACATAAAAAAGACTTAATTAATTTTAGTCATATCATGAATGCATGAGCTTGGGACCGTGTAGAACGCAGTACTGGTTTTGGGATGACCCCACCCCTACTCTCTTCTTTTGTCTCAACTGCCCTAATCATCCTTACACATCCTGTCCATAGCTGTGGTGCTATGTGCAGTTACTTAACCTCTTGGAGTCTTGGTTTTCTTTCTCCAATTTCATAGTATTGTTGTGAGTGTTGAAGCAAATGATCCCTGATTAACAAAGTCCACTACTTAGTAAGATTCAGTAAATATTTATTTAATGAATTGATAAGATAAAGTAGAACAATTACCCAATAATAAATTACCAATATAGAAAATCCAAATGTCAACACATCTGGTTCCTTTTATCTACATAGATATACATGTAGATAGGCTTCATATGTCTAATACATCTGTAGATATCTATATTTATATAGGAACACTACATCTATGTGAAAAGTATAAGCACATATGGAATATTTACAAAATGAACTTCTCAGAATGCAATATAATCAAATGTAACACAGTTTGAAGGATTTAAATCTTTTTAATGGCTACAATGAATTTATGCTGGAAGACTACAAAATAACAACTTGAAAATATATATAGCCATGCAACTTAGGCAGTGTACTTCCAAATAAATAATGAACCAAACACAAAATTTTAGTAGAATTAAAGAGTTATTTAAAATCAATGATAATGGCAATATCTATATGTATGTAATGCGTCTATAGAGAAATTTGACGTTTAAATTTATATAAGACAAGAAAAGAAAGACTGGAAATTAATACTCTAAGTATCAAGCTTGGTAATTTAGAAAAAAATAACATCAACTTTATCCCAAAGAATTGGAAGGATAGTCTAAAAAAATGAAAAGCAACTCAACAGAAAATTAACCATGCAAAATAAAGACCAACAAATACTAATACTGATTCTAAGAAATTGATAAACCTTTGGGTGAGACCCACTGAGATGTATACAAAAAACACACATGAAATAGGAGTGAAAAGGGGGACTGCATGTAGATCTTGAAATTTAGATGAAAGGGAATTTTTTTAAGAAAAATCATAATTTACCAAAACTAACACAAGAACAAATGGAAAGAATAGAGGCAGATAATTTTTCTGACAAGTTGTACACTCATTATTGATAAAATCTTGTTGTTTGACATAGTTTGAAATTGCAAGCAACAACGGAGAGGATGAGATGCTTTTACATGTAATTTTAGTCTAAAGTGATGGTGTACACAAAAGACTGAAGAACATCGAAATGCATATCAGAAAGGAAATCTCCAAGGGCCTATTTGTGGAGCAGACTTATAAACATATGGTGGTAAGTTTTTTCTTTCAGAGGTAGCAGGTTTATAGACATTGGGGGCTGAAAGAATTGACTGTGGTGCTGCTTTGGAGACTATAGAAGATGTGCCCCATGGCAGTAACATAATCTGGTTCTTCAGAAGAAGTCTCATATTTCTGCTTTATAATTCACTTCTCATGAGAACCGAGGCTCAGGGAGACCAGGAACTTTGCATCAGATCACACAATTAGTATATGATGGACGCTCCATCTCAATAGGCTTGTTTATTTCTCAATTTAATATTATTCTTTGTCATTTTAATTCAAAGCCTTGTGCCTCACTATTATACAATCGCAGTCTTATATTGATCACAGGCTAAAAAATGGAATGAAATTGATTTTCGCTTGTAAAGCTGTCTTTTGCAATTTTGCTTTAAGTTTTTTACTTGCAAATAACATATAGAAAAAAAAAGAAAAACAAACAATATCCTAACTTTAAGGTTAAGGAATTTGATGATCATTGCTTTAACTTATCACCTGTTGTAGTCAGGGTTTATAAGGGAAACAATTTAATGCAGGACACATAATTTATAGGATTATTTTATAATATTCACCGAAAGAGTCAAATGCAAAAGAATGTGAGAGAGTCAAAGAGTCCAGCTGAGGAAATGGATCCCTCAGCAACGTCCTGCACAAGTCCAGCTGAAGATCTAAAGCAACAACAATGTCTCATGCCAGTTTGTTTCAGAGATTTGTATTGGGAGGCCTGAAGGTCAGTGGTGGAAGCTAGAAAGTCTGCAACAGTGGGATAAGGACCTGTGCCAGCAGGCTGAGGGATCTGCACTGGAACCTGGAAGCAATCCTCAAAGTAAGGACCAGAGCTTCTCCAAAGAGAACCACAGCCATCCTCAGTGATAGTGAGGTCCTGAGCTCCTCTGATAATGAGAACAGCTGAGTTCATCTCAGGACAGACAGCTCGACAAGCTTCTCTAGGAGAATTAGCAGTACAATGTCTTCACCTCTAGTTTTCTTCTTTTATGCCATTGATAATAATCCTTAGGTGGGCCTACCACAACCAGCACCACACTGATTCAGTTTGGCTGGGTGTTACAAATTGACCTTTTGTTAACGCACTGCAATACAGCCCTGGTCAACCTGATAATCCGGCATATCTCCTCAGATCATTGTCTCCAGTGGCAGATTTGTGAAAAGTTAACACGTCTTTACCTATTCAGATTTACACTAACAATTACATATACACAACTCATATTGCACTTATTTCTGCACCAAAAGCAAAATATTCAAAAGGTGACCCAAACCCAATGTTAAAATCAAGATACTTTGACTAATTAACTTCATTACAAACATACATCTAAAAACTACATTAAAATCATATTGAAAGAGCTATTACGATCACAGTCCTTGCATCCCATAAATGTTAACAATGGAGCATAGCAACTCTAAGAAACAGGAATCTCCTGTATTTCAAATATATTCTTCCCTTTAGGTGAGAGGCTTTGGTTCATTTTTCCATTGTCCTATTCCTTTTCAACAGCCATGTTCTCTTTGTGTCGTCTTTGCAATCTACAGTTCTACTGGAGACCTTCCTCTGGGCAAATGCTTCAAATCTCCTTGCTGGTTCTTTGCTCTTAGTTTTAAACTAAGATCTGGGCAAAAACTTCAACAGTAGCCATGCCACTGTCCCAACAGTACACTGCCCTGAAATTTTCCTGCCACCCAGGCAATATCTTTAAACACAAGCAAAATGCAAACCAACTTCCTGGCAAAGTACAACGTATACCACGTGAGATCCAGCAGCAAATGTAGTTTTTCCCAATAGAAAATTCCTGAGCCTCATTTTAACTCACAGCATTTCCATCACCACTCTGATTTTCCAGGCTCTGACCAGAGTGTCCATATTGTTTACAGCATAATGGGTCTGCCTCTTCAGCCAGTCTCTCAAAAACTTTCCAAATTATTGACCAATGCTCGTAAGCCACATGATCAGGCAATGTCACAGCAATGATCTCACTTACCTGGTACCAATTTCTGTATAAGTCAAGACTTACTGGGCAAACAGATATAACACACGATATACAAATGTATAAGAAATTACAAGATTGGCTTACGATGGTCAGTCACAGAGCTGGATGAGGAGCATGCAGAGAGTGTCGCACGCTGAAGGCTGAAGGATTCAGGGTAAGGTCTGGAGCTCACTGCAGTGTCCTGTGCAAGTCTGTAGCAGGAGGCCAATGGGGCTGTGGCGGAAGGCTGCAGACTGCACTGGAAGGCTGAATGATCCAAAGTGGAAGCTGAAGAGTCTGCTATAGAAGTCAGGAGACGATGTCCAAGCTGAAGGCAAATACTGGAGCTCTTCTGAAGAGCAGAAGCCTACCTGTCCTTCCTCATTTCTCCTTCATAACATCCAAGTGACAAGCCACCCTAGGGCAGGTCCTCTACATCTTAGGGTATGGAATTGCTGAGCTGACTTAAGCTTCTAAACTTCACAAGCTGACACAATCAATCAAGCACTGTACTATCCCAATACTTTTCAATGAAAGCCTTTTAGGATCACAGATACATTGAGAATACAAACTGAAACATGCACAGCCTGATTTTTCAATGTTTTACAGTATAATTACTAATTATACTGTATATAATTACAGTACTGTACATCTACTGTATATATACTGTATATATACAGTATAATTAATTACTAATACTAGTAATTACAGTATAATTACTAATATTATACTAATAATTAAAGTGATAATTGTACTTGAAATTGGAACAAAATTATTTTAGGATTTGTCTAGTATAATAAAACTTTAATTAACCATACTGAAAATACCTGGATTTAGTCCTAGTCATCAATATCTACTAACTACAACCTTGAGCAATTCAATGTTAGTTCTCTAATGTGAAAAAAGTGTTACTTCTTGTGACTTTTTTTCACAAAGAGTTGGAAACATTACAGTAGGATAACATTAAGACCATTCAAAAATAAATGGTTTGTTAAAAATGAGGAAGTACAATAATAGCATTGATAATTTCACTAATATTCATGGAAACCAGTACAAAATAGAGATAAAGCTGCTTTAGCTCAAATCTCAGTTTTGTGCTGGGGTTAACTTTGCAAAATTCCTTAAGTTCTTCAATGCTCGGTTTTGTCAAAAGTAAATTGAACGCAATTGTGATATCTGTATCTTAGAATTATGGAATGCCAATTTTTGCTCCAAAACATGTTGAAAATAATGTCTGGGAAGCGTTTATCAAAGTAGCTGGCTCAACTTGAATGTGGAGCAAATTTTATCCAGTGAGTTCTGTGTAAATGTTAGCAATGACGATTATACTGTACGTGGACCAAAATTGTAAACAGTGTAATGTACACTTGGGTGAATTAAATGGATAGCAATCTATTGGAACAATGTGGGTAACTACAATCATTGTAGGATGAAAGATTGGAGAATCAGGTTCTGAAAACAGCAAAAACAACTGGAATATAGGGAAGCAACATTGTAGGCCAAAGTCCCGCCACAAAACCAAATGGTTAGGGCAGCACTGGACATGCCGTGTCACCTGCAGCCACTACAGGCACAGAGCTCATGGTAATCTTGCCCCTGACACCACTGGAAAACTACTGTCTTGGTCCTCTTACTTTCTGTACTTTGAATCACTGATTTCCTTTCGAAAGCTCCAGGCTACTGTAGGATAAATACTACATTTATCACAAAGCATAAATCACAATTTGTGTCTAGTTTGTAAGAGGCCTAAGAAAGTCTGTCTAAATTCATCTCTCCCACAAAAACATATGAAAAAAAAAACCAGAAAACAAAAAACAAAAACTCTTGCAACATAAGAGTTTCCAATTTGGGGAAGACAGAAAGAAAAAAAGAATAAAAGGAAGAAATAAAAGAAGGAAGAAAAGATGAAAAGAAGGAGGGAGGAAGGGAAGGAAGCAGGGATTTAAAAAAACAGTAATGAAAGGAAAGGAAAGAGAACGTCTGCTGCAATGCCCAGCTTTAGGGCCAGTGAAGGTGCTCTGTGCCCACGGTGTCGAGTGACGGTCCTGGAGGACAGCAGGCGTGAACTGCTTGTTCGAAGCTGGCTTGCTGTGGTTTTTGTCACTGCCTGGCTGATGCTTTTTGCTCTCTGCTGTAAATAGTCAGCAGAGGGAGTCTTTTAAGTAATTCTGTGACCCCCATTCTACTTCCTGTGGCAACAGACGGCATGGAAGGGACTCTTGAGTATAAATAATTGTTTTTGAAGGGTATAACTATTTGATAGGAGTCAGGAGGGCCAGACCAATTAGCACATCATTATTTGATAGCCAGTACTCATGGTAAATGATTTTTTAATAATTTATTAATCAAAAACCTAAAAGCCAAGCATTCACATCATAACACTTTAGCATAATCTGTAGTAATGATTTGGTAAACTCCACATAATTTTTGTCTGGGAGCTGACATAGAAGCATTCCTTGGGCAGCTGTCTGCAGTGTCCCTAGGCAATTATCAAATCCTGCAAATGAATACACCATGGATGACTCATCATTACCTTCAGGAGTGGGCACAAGTTCTCTTGATTTATGAGCAAATGTCACTGGTAATATTTCTCTTAGAGAAAACTTCTGATATTCAACAATATGTATGCTGTAGTATATCCAGTAAAAAAAGAACCTTTCCAAAAATTTTTCCTAAAAAATTATGTCCACCCCATACATTTACAGCTGAAGAGATAAGCAAGATTGTTAGTCCAAGTCTTCTCAGTCATGGATAGGTGCAGTGAACCTCTCATGTCTGGGAGAGTCCTCTAAAGAGTGCAGAACTGCAGCCTACATAGGTGGGGCCTTCTGGAACAGAGGAGTCTCAATTCCTGAACTTGGGCTGAGGTGAGTCAACATCATCAGTGTGTAGAGTGTTAATTTTTATAAGATAAATTTAAATATTTTAAAAATAATAAAGATAAATAATAATGTATTTCTGGAGTGCAAACCACTTTAACAATTTTTTTCAAATACAACATTTAGTGCATATCACAAAACAATAAAATACCCAGTAGATCATGCAATACTAATACCACCAGTGAGACACTAGTAATAAAAACAGATACACAGATCATTTAGTAATGGAAGCCTAAAAATGTAGACATTTAAATAAATATGCTTTTTATATAAAATGTATAGAAATTTAACTTTCTAATTCAGAACTAGAACCTTTAAAAATAAAAATTCATGAACTAAAAAATAAATTACAGGCAATAAAGGACTCCAGTGTTGGGTTAAAAGAAGACGTGACAAAGTCACAAATCAGTATGACAGAAGATAGAAACACACAAATTAAACAACTAGGTCAAGGCACAGAAAGATAAAAGTTTTAAAATAAAAAAGAGATAAGAAAGTGTCATTTATATGTGAATGAATTCCCAGAAAGAGACTAGAAAGAAAGTGACATTGTGACACAATGACTAAAATTTTCTCAACCTGATTGGCATTCACAGAAGAAGGTGAGGTGTCACAAACATCCCATGCAAGAGAAATAAAAGGAAATTCAAACCTGTGCACATTACAGTGCAAACCAAATGCAAGAAAGAGAAATTCCCGAGTAGCTAGAAAAACACAGAGCATCACTTTCAAAGTAGCAACCAAAGAAGTGACAATTGCATTCTCAACAGAAACAGTGCAAGTTTACAAAGATATGGATGTCAGTGACATTTAAAAATTCCTGACTCATACTTACATATTCAACAAAAAACACCCTCCAAAATTAAGAGCAAAATTAAGGCAATTTCTGACATAAAAATGGGAGAATTATTCAACTATCAGTCTATACTAAAGGAAACACACGAACGTTCTTTGGAGAGAAGAACAGTGATCCTATAAATAAAGTGAAAAAAACATTAAAATAATGAGTAATGGTGAAGTGAAAAGGTGGGCAAATAAAAAAATGTTAATGTGAAACATGTTCTTTATAAAATTTTTTGGATTTAAAATACACATAGAACTATAATAAAGGAAAAAGTACTAGAAAACAGGTACTAGAATTAAAATATTTTTTTAAAATTTTATTTAAAGAGAAAACAAACAAACAAAAAAAATAGAATAAAGGGTAGCAACAATACAGAATTCCAAGGAAAAAAGGAAAAGAACAACAACAAAAAAACTAAGACATTATTACGTGACAAATTACATACTGACTTCTTGGAAATAGTTGTTCAAATTACAAAGTTAAAACATGAAAAGTAGACATTCAAACAGTGAGTCTTCTAACAGTTCTGCTCCACGATCTGACAAAAACAGCAATATGATCATCCATCTTACCCATGCAAATATACATGCAATTATATCAAAAGGGTAAAATTAAACACAACAAAACAGAATAAAGCGGATCACAAGAAAGCAATATAAGAGACATAAATTTCAAAACTAGACAATTGGAGATATTCACTCTCTATCATACTGACTCTTGTTTTCTTCCAAATAGTTGTCCATATTGTCTCATACAGGGAATTCACATGAAACAACATAGCATGGAATTGATCTGAGCAGGACAAGGAGGGCATTTCAGGTCTTTAAGACCAGACATTAGGGAAGCCAAGAATGGCTGTCATAGTGTCTCTCATTCTCCTCAAAACAGCTGTCCATACCTTCATATGTGTTGAACTTTTAAACAAGACAAAGCAAGCTAAAATCACTTTGAACAAAAAGTGATAGTTTTGCTGGATTTCACATCATGACATTATGGAATCAGCACTGGGTACTGTAGTGTCTCTTTTTCTTCAAAGTAGTTGTTCATTTCAACATATGTTATATAGTTGGTTCTCATAAACTGTTTATAAGCTCTACACATACATGAGACTCTACTTCATATCTATCCTTTCTGTATTAGAGGGAAAAACAAAACAAAGCAAGATAAAACAATTCCTAGAAAAGTATGAAGCAAAAAAGTCACATAAAACCGCAATACAAGGTGATCTACAATGGTTACCATGATGTCTCAGCAGTATATAACAACATTAACAAAAACGAAGCATTGGAGACATTATAAGTCTTCAAAGGCAAGTAATAATCAAACCAGAGTGGGTATCTTAGTGAATCTTGTCATCTTCAGTGTAGTTGCCTATACTCTTAGACTTGATGCTATCAAGCATAACAGATTTAAATAAAATCAGTCAATACAAAGTAGCAATCTAACAAACCAGATTGAAATAAGATCAGTCGTAATAAGACAGTATAAGCTATAAAGGGCTTCAGATTAAATTGATAGGAAAATTAGGGATGATTACCATAATATGTCCTCTTATTTTTGGGATAGCTGACCATGTCCTCAAGTCCAGTGTAAGTAGCCAAACTGGAATAGCACGTAATCCATCCAAGCAGAGTGGTGAGAATAATGTAAATTTTAAATCTTGTTACTCAATTAACAATATCCTCTGCCTCCCTTTTTTAGACAATTCCTCCCCTTTCACTCCCATGGGGTGCACTGCTTATTTTGGGTCCCACTGCCTCCCTATATAGAGCAGCTGAATGGACCCTATCTCCTGATCTACTCTGCCTGTGTTTCTCTCTGTTAATATTTCAAGGCCATCTATACTAGAGATTACAGCCAATCTTCTCTGCCTTATTTCTGCTATTGTTTTTCTGCCATTGGTTGTCTATTTTTCTGTTCCATTCCACTGTCTGCCCCATTCACTGAGGCCTCTCTGCCACTGTTCCTGAAATGCTCATATTCTTATTCTCTCTCTCTAAAATGTCCTTCAGTATTTTTTGTCGGGTTGGATTGGTGGTCACAAATTCTCCAAGTTCCTCTTTGTCATGGAAGCATCTTGTTTCTCCATTAATTTCTAGAGAGAGTTTCGCAGGATACATCAATCTGGGCTAGAGGTTGTTTTCCTTCAGGGCTTGGGTTACTTCACTCCAAGCTCTTCTTGACCTGATGGTCTGTGTCGAGAAGTCTGCCGTGATTTTGATGGGTTTTCCTTTATAGGTGACCTGTTTCTTTTCTCTGATGGCTTTTAATATTCTGTTCTTGTATTGAATTTCTGGGATCTTGATTATTATGTGTCTAGGTGTAGCTCTGTTTTGGTTGTGGGTGGCTGGAGTTCTGAATGCTTCATACATCTGCATATCATTTCTTTTTTCTATGCTTGGGAAATTTTCCTTAATAATTTCTGTGAATAGCCTTTGTAATTCCTCTGTTTTTACTCCTGCTTCTTCATTCACATGCTTTATTCTTAAGTTATAGATCCTCTTGTCATCTTCCAGTCTTTGTATCTTTACTGCCTGCTCCCTTGTTATTTTTAAGAGATCTTCCTTTTCATGATCACACATTGCAAGCCTGTGTTCAGTTTTTGATAGTCTATCTTTGGTTTCTTTCAAGCAGTTTTGCCAGCTTTCTGTGGAGTCTTTAATTTCCTGATAATCTCTTTGAATCTGCTTCATGAAATCTAGGTTTTTTTGTATTCTTCATTAAATTTTTCTCTCCTTTTGTGTTCCTCCATTCTTTTGTCTGTGTCTTCTTGAAAGTTGCCCAGCCTTTCTTTTATTAATCTACTTATCTCTTGTTTAATTTGAATTAATATTTCACTTTTGATCCTGCTTACGAGGTCCTGAAGATATCTCTTTATTTCCGCTAAAGCTGTGTTTGATGTTGCATGTTTGCTGCCCTGAATCTCTTTTGTATTTACCTCTCCTGGATCAATGTTCTCAGGGTTTAGGCCTGGGGGTTTTTTCTTATTTCTCCCTTTTGTCATGTTTTTGGTTCCTTCCATACAAGTGTACAGTGTAATTCTCAGCCCCTTTTCTTGTTGGTTAGGGCTCCTCTAGAGCACGCAATCTAGGAGCTTTTGTGCTCTTTAGTCGGCTATCAGAGATTATAGTTCAAGCAAAGGCAGTGTGCACTGGCTCCTCCCCTCTGAGCCAGTCAACCTTTTCAGGCCTTCACTGCCTCAGTGTGTGCCAATCTCAGGGAATTAATTTGTAGTGACTCACTGGGTCCCGGCCAGGGTTACGGCCTAATCTAAGCAGATTCCACCAATCTGCTCAGTGAGGGGAGCAACCAACTGAAGCCACTTCCTTATGGAGTGGGGCCTGTCCTGCCCAAATCCAACATGTCTTCCAGTCAGTTGCCCCTTTCCCATGGGAGGTTCTTATTCCCATCACTCACTGTGTGTTGATACTGGTCCCTATGAACTGCTGGGCTCTCCAACCTCCGACTTCAGCGCGGCTGCGGTGCAAATTCACAGTGCCTCTAGGTGGGTTGCATGCAGAGCTGGGTCTGGGCGAGCCGAATGCAGGGCTGTTCAGCTCCATGCTCTGGCGGCTCAAGTGAGTCACTTCGGCGCAGATCGGTTGGTCAAGTGTCCGGCAGGGATTCAGGTGGCTCAAGGAGGGCGCTGTGCTCACTGATCTTAGCTTCTCTAATGGTAATCCCAGGACCTCATATTTGAGCAGTTTTTTGCACTTTAGTTTCTTCCTGGGTTGAGAGAGTCCATCTCTCTCTGTTTGGGTCTCTCCAGGGTGTTCTATTCTGGCATTTGAGCTGTCCCTCTCCTGCTACCTACCGGTCCACCATCTTTGCCTTCTGAGAATTAAAATGTTTTAAAGTTCTAATTATTTAAGCATAGAAACATAATGATTAATACTTAATATTAGAATTTAATAAATTAAGAATGCATCAAAATTCTTTAAGAGTAATAATTTTTGTATAATGAAAGTTTAGATATCCTTCAAGCTAAGACAAGACAAAAATAAAATGATAAAAAGTCAGTAAAAGTAACAAGAGGACAACAAAATAGAGAGAAAGGAACATAGGATATGTGGGACATATAGACAGGAAATATTAAGGAATATTTAACTGTAATAATTGTATTATTTATTAGTGGACATGTTGATCCAGTTAAAAAGAAGTTATGAGAGTTATGAAGAAGTAAAACAAAATATTATGTCTTCCTAAGATGTGTTTAAGACATAAGACTAAAGAAAGATTTAAAATAAGTTCTTACATTCTATAGTGTAGTAGATTGATATAATTAATATTTTGTTTCAAAATTATTAGAAAAGATAGTTTTTAATGTTTTCTCCTCAAAGAAGTAATAAATTTTTAAAATAATTGATATGTTAAATATCCTGATTTGATCATTGCTCAGTGCATACACATAAGGTACAATTGAAAACTATAGTAAATATTTAAAATTTTTCTGTTTGTTACATTAAAAGACATTTCCAGGTCTATTTCTTTGCCAGTACCATACTGATTTTATCACTGTGGCTTTGTAGTACTGTTTCAAGTCAGGAATTGAGATGCCTCCTGCTTTGCCTTTATTGCCCAGAATTGCCTTTGCAATTCTGGGTTTCTTCTGTTTCCAAATGAATTCTAGGTTTCTTCTGTTTCCAAATGAATTTTAGGAGTATTTTCTCTAGATCTGTGAGGTATGTCAATATTATTTTGATTGGGATTGTGTTAAATCTGTATAACAGTTTTGGGAGTGTGGCCATTTTCACAATGTTGGTTCTTCCTAGCCAAGAGCAAGGAATATCCTTCCATTTTCTAATATCCTCTTCAATCTCCTTTTTAAGAATAGTATACTTTTCAGCATATAGGTCTTTTACATTCTTAGTTAGGTTGATTCCTAAGTGATATATGTGCACTCATGTCTATAGAAGCACAATCTGTAATAGCTAAATCTTGGAAACAACCAAGATGTCCATCAACCACAGAGTGGATGAAAAAGATATATTTTTATGCAATGGAATATTACTCAGCTATGAAAAAGGATGATCTTGAGGCTTTCTTAGGGAAATGGAGACAACTTGAGACTATCCTCATTAGTGAAATAAATAAGAATCATATTTACAAATATCACATTGTGTCTCTAGTGTAAAAAGTAATAAGAACTGTAGGAGTAATAAAACCCAAAATGTGTAACTGCTACTGTAAAAAAGAGAGGAAAAGAAAGTGCTCTAAAGGATATAACTGCATGTATGTTTAATTGTGTAAGATGGATGACCATATTACTGTCTTTGTTAGATCGTGGAGCAGAACTGTTAACAGTCTCACTGTTTGAATGTCTACATTGTATGTTTTAATTTTGTAACTTGAACAACTATTTCCAAGATGACAGAATGTAATTTATCAAGTAGTGATTTCTTAGTGTTTTTTGTTATTTTCTTTTTTCCTTGGAAGTCTGTGTTGTTGCTACCCCTTTTTCTGTTTTGTTTTTTGTTTTTTTCTCTTTAAATAAAATTTTTAAAAAAAGAAAAGGAGACATTGCCATTAACTTCCCTTGAAATAAATCTTCTTACTTAGAATACAATTATCCCATCATTATTGTCATTTTCTAAAGCAGTTGTGGAAGTCTTCTTTCAAGACTATCTTTTTAAGGTATGATAAACAATACAGTGAGTGCTGGTGCTATCACTGAACAGAAAAGCAGCCTTTTAAAAATATTATAATGTGTTTCTATCAATTTTATTCATTAGACCTGGCACTATACAACTTCTGACTGTTTCCTGAAGTCAAAATGGCCATGAAAAATAAATATTTTCAATTGATTCAGAACATCAAGTCAGCCACAACAATGCAAACAATGACACCCCCAAAAGAAGATTTTCAGAACTGCTTCAGAATATTGTGGGCAGAACGCGAAGTGCGTTGGAAGAGAGAAAGAGTACTTTCAGGTGATTAACGACAATGTGTCTTTCACTGTGATAAATGTTTTTCAAAAATTGAATTTTTATTTTATTTTTCAATCAAACCCTGTGTGTCAAAAATCAGACAATATCCTATAAATATGCATAATTATGTGTCACTTAAAAACAAAATAAACCTTCAAAGTGCTATATCAAAAGAAAAGAAAACTAAATTTACACAAATGCTTATACTTAAGTGTTCGTAAGTTTTGGTTTGCAATAGCTCCAAAATGAAAAAAAAAAGCCCTAAACTTCCATAAATATAGAAATAGATATATTGCAATATATTCTTACAAAGGAAGAGCACCAATCTATAAAAAGGAGTGAATTATATAGAAGCATAAAATAAGATAAAAATTTCAAAATCCGTAGGCCAAGATTAAAAATAGTCATATTTATATACATTATTTGATTCCACTTACATAAAATTATAAAAAAATGTAAACACTTGAAGTGACAGGAAGATGTCCAAAGACTGCAGGCAGAAGTGGAGTGATAGGGCTGGGGATTTCGCCACGTGGCATAAGGGCCTGCCTGGCAAGCATGAGGTTGTGAGTTTGATCCCTGGTACCAAAAAAAAAAAAAAAGATGAAGAAGTACAGTGATACATTAATAACAAAAATTAACATTTAAAGCCAAAAAATTATTAGAGTCAAAATAACATATTTCTTAAAAATAAAATTTTTAGTTCAGGGCTGGGGATTTAGCTTAGTGGCACAAATGCCTGCCTGACAAGTGCAAGGTCGTGAGTTCATTCCTGGTACCAAAAAGAAAAATAAACTAAAATTTTTAGTTCACCAGAAAAATATCACAATTCAAATTTGTATTCCAAATATGGCATATAAAACCAAAAATTACACATCCACAATCATTGTGGGACATTTTAAACCACATATATTAGTAACATATAGAAAAACATAAAAATCATTAAGAATATGGATAGTTTGAACAACACACACAAAAAAACAAATCAAACTAATGACATGTAGAACAAAATTAAAATGTACATTTATTTCAAAAATGAGAGGATAAATTAAAAAATTGACAAAATGTGTCAAATAGCAACTCGAAATTTTTCTAGGAGTTGAAATTTGTAGCAATGTTTTCTGTCTATACTGTAAAATACGTTCTAAGTAGAAAGACCATATATACTTGTTATTGGTAGATTTACATCACAGGAATATTCTTCATAACCCCAAGTGTTATCACAGAGCCCCTTGGATGTGTTTCTGATTGAATGAAAATAAATATAGTGCTCATAATTTGTGATGTATAGCAAAAATAATACCTATAGGAAATTATTATTATTAACATATTAGTATAAGAATGTAAAATGAAATTAACAAAGTGAGTAACCATACTAAGCAGTAATATAAAAATAAAAATGCAAAATTTAACCATGAAGATAAAGAAAAGACATAAATTCAAGAGCACAAAAGAAAAGGAACATAAAACACAAAGGCTTATACTGTTAAAATTTGAGTGTTTGACAAGACACAATATTAGCAAATTCTTCCCCAGAGTAAATGAGAGATAAAAGAGAAATCTTGCCATTTCATTTTGGATTTCTACTTTAACCCAGTGGATTTTTTTTTTTTAATAAAATACAGATGCTTTGCTTTTGCTCTGGTTTCTTTTGTTCTAGGTAAGAGGGTCTTTTATAATTTACTTTGATTTTAAACTTTGTTATTAATTTCTAACATTTCATTGTGATCATAGAAACAATTTTGCATTATATTGTAGAGAAAATATTTTGCAGTTAATTTCGGGCAAAATAGGCAATAAATTTTCATAAATACTCTACATGCAAGTTGTTTTTATTTACATTTGTTTTGTCTACTTATTGTGGTGTTTAGGTCTTCTATTACCAAATGAAAATTATATGATCCCAAATTCATCTGCTGAAGCCCTCCCTTCAGTATGATGGGGCCTTTCGGAGGTACTTAAATTGAGAAGATTTCATGAAGGTGGAGCTCCAGTGATAAAATCTGTGCCCAGGGAAGAAGCAAAAGAGACACTAGAGATTTTCCCCCTCATCCAGAATATATGGACACAGCAGGAAAGTAGGCATCTGCATGCTGGAAAGTAGATCCTCATCAGAAAAGAATCTGTCAGTATATTTATCTTGAGCTTTCTAGTCTCTGAAACTGAGAGAAATGAATATTTAATGTTTAACCCACTCAGTAACACAAGAACTTCTGTATTTTAAATTATAATTCTTTTAATTAAAATGGCTTGGACTGATGGCATTGTTAAATTATTACTAGTCATTTTGTCTATTTGCCTTTATATTGCTTATTTTTTTATGAAATGAAGAGCTGTGTCACTTGCATCACACATATTAATAATGCTTAGTTCTCCTTCTTGGGTTGTGGTCTCCAGTGCTATAAAATATTCTTCCTTGCTTGATTTTATTTTTGACCTGGTTTGTTCTCTTGTTTGATAGCAAGGTAATGACCCTTCATTTATTTTTATATGAATTTCCTAGCAATATTTCTTGTCCTTGTATTATTATATTTTGTGAATCCCTTTGGTGAAATTCTGCATCTTTATTTTATGAAAAAATAAAACAAAATTTCACAACAAAATAAAAGAATGATAATTCATACACTGTGTATTATCTTCGAAGTAGTTACTCAGAGTATAGTTACTCAGAGTATAAACCAAAAAGGTTCTTACAAAAAAGAAACAAAACTTCATTATATTCAATACCAAGTTATATTTTAGTTAGTAAATTTGAAAATCACTTTATTATGGAAAGGTGAGCTCATTAATTGTATTGATATGAAATAATGCTTGTTCTTGGTTCTGAAGGTTTTTAGTGACCGTATTAGTTAGTTTTACTATACCAGAGACAGAGTCTACACAGCTACAGCTTAATGGAGGAGAGAGTTAATTTGGCACATGTTTCAGGGGATTCAGTCCATGGCTAACTGGCTCCAAGGGAGAAACACCATGGAGGAAGGGTGCAGTCCCTTACCTTCTGGTAACTGAGAGGCCCAGCAGGGAAACAGCACCAAAGAAACAGGAGTTATGGACCAAACATAATACCCAAGGCTGTGCCTCCAAAACCCACTCAGACGTGCCATACACGGGGCCTCCCTAATTCCTTTGGTGGCTCCCAAGCTAGTCAAGTTGACCCAAGATCAGCAAATACAGTAACTAACTTAAAAATCTATGGTAATGCTCTCTGTGGGCAATTTTTCTTTGTAAAAAAAATTTAATGTTTAGAAAAGTTTATATTTTTATTGTCTTCATTCTCTTCGTTTTTCTCTAATTTTAATAGGTTCTATAGTTTTTTATTATTATAATGAAGCATACTAAGAGTAGTTAGTAACTAACACTTTATTCCACAAGCTCAACTTAAACACTGGAAAGAATAATGCATTATAAGACAAAAACAAAACAAAGAAACAAACAAACAAAAAACCAACCCGCCCCCAAATCACTTAGGGCTGGGGACTTAGCTGAGTGAAATTAATGCCTGCCTGGCAAGTGCAAAGTCACGAGTTTGATCCCTGGTACCAAAAAACAAACAAACAAACAAACAACAAAAAAAACCCAAGAATGATACATTAAATTTTTTATAATAGTTTGATAATTTTCAAACCACCAAACTCCATTGGAAAATCTACAAGACTTATCTAAAAGCTATCTTGCACAATAAAAAAGAAAAGAAATTCAAAAGAAAAACAGATGATGAAAGAACCTAAAAATTAAAGCTAATTAAAATGTGTATCAATTAAAATATTTTCCCTACTTAGATCTTAGTTCAAACAAAAAATTATAAACACATATGTATTTGTAGGAGAATTGAGAATATATTATTTATGTATTACCTGATGGCTATGAGAAATCATAATTAATTGTTTACAGTAATGTGAGGTGGACATGACTTTATTTTTAATGAATTTTCAAAATAATTCATACACTGTAAATACTGCAGAAAATGTAACACTGGAATTTACTTGTAAATAATATGGTTTAGGAGGATGCAGAATGTGGACTTATAGGCAAATATATATTTGCTCTGAAGGTTGTGGATGAATCAACAATTCACTATTTATTAGCCTCTCAATAATTGTATGCATTTAAAATGTTCAACACTAAATAGTTACAAACAAAAACGATAGCTGCAACTCATTAGAAGAAACTTAAAAAGTGATAAAATCACAAATTCATAAAAGGGTGAACACTGCTAGGGTACCAGTATTTACAACATCGATCAGTAAAAGAAACTAAGCGTCTTTTTTTTTTTTTTTTTTTTTTTGGTACTGGGGATTGAACTCACGACCTTGCGCTTACCAGGCAAGCACTTAAGCCACTGAGCTAAATCCCCAGCCTGCAAGTGTCTTGTTTTGGCCTCATGAACTTGATCTAATGGGAAATAAAAAACCTTGGTAAATGAGGATAAAAATTTAAATGAAATTAAAGTTAGTAAATGCAAAAGTGATGGCAGAATTAGAGAAATCACTGTTTTACAAACCAAACGAAAATAGCTGTTTGGGTAAAAAGTCCTTAGGTAAAGGGTAACCATTAAGTGAAAGATTAACACAGTATTTGATAACGAAACACTCAGACTACTTCACCTATTATTACTGGTCAATCTTAGTGTAACTAAAAGTGAGACAAGTTTCCCCTAACACAGTGTAGTCGGCAGGATATAACGCTACAAAGAATTCTTGAAAATTCAATACAATTCCTGCATTTGGTCACTGCTCTATGTTCTAATCTTCAGAAGTCATAATCATGCTAAGTAAGTTCGATTACAGTTTGAAGAAAGAACCTGGAAAATTCAGAGTATAGAAATTATCTGGACTTTTAAACCAATCACAGAAAAGTGGTAGTGGAGAAGCGAAATTGTTATATAAGAGACCTAAACAAACATAGAGATATATCAGGGTTATCAAGTAACAAATTATAACTTTAGTGGACTCCAGTTGAATACTAATGTGAACAAAGTTTAACAAAAACATGTTAGACAATTAGAGCAATTTGAATCTGGATTTGATTTTAGACATGAAATAATTGGTGTTGACTTTGTTTTGTATGATAATATAATTGTGGTTATATAAGAAAATATGTTTTGAAATACATATTAAAATATTTCAGGGTTAAATGTTACAACATCTGACATTTGCTATACAATATTCCAGGAAAAAAAATCCTCAAAGAAAGAGATGAAATATGAAAGCAAAAAAATAATGAAATATTTTGAAGTTGGATAGTTGGAAGATGGGAATGATTTTTTTGTCTTATTTGGGGTCTCTTTATAAATTTTCACAATAAACAACTTTAAAAATAACCATTGTATAAAAATTCATATTACAAACAAGCCACAAAAGTAGAGACAGGACTAAAATCAGTCTTCAACATTTGATAATGAAGCCATTAATTCTTTATGCCAAACTGCTGAAACATATGCTCATAAATACATGTATGTGATCAGGGCTGTGTGTTATTCTTCATAGATACTCATTCCTAATGATTTTACCAAATCACACAAGCTGAAGACTCAGAAGAATAAATCACAACTACCCCATGGCAAGCAGTTGACAACTTGACCTTTGGTGACAAAACAGAGGCAAGGAATCTAAAAAAGACTTGCTTTTTCCTAAATCAACTCATGTCGGGCAAACAAAATGAAACAGGAATTATCCAGTGGTCTAAAATGCAAACATGAAAACCAGTGCATGTGTGGATTATAAAATGTACACAACACAGGTAACGTCAGTGTAAGGCAAGGATTCCTTTTCATTGTAATCAACACAAATCTGAATCATCACTTGACAAGGTTCTTTTATTTCTTTTTTTTTTAAGTAATTGAAGATTTTAAAATGTTTTCTCCTTCAAATTTGAATCTTATGGGACACAAAATGTAGAGATAAATCAAGTTTGATACAATTCTCTGCCTCATAGCTGAGTGGGCCCTAAATCTAAACAATGGGTACAATATTAGGTTTTTTATTATTGGGTATAATAGCTCTTTCAATGTTTTGTGATGACTAAATAATAAGCCTAAAATATATTGACGCAAAAGCAGTTTCATCACAAGCCTTCAGTGACAGGCACTCTTAAATAAATTATCTCCCTTTAAGATGTTTTTAAGAAAATATATCTTGATTTTCCTTGCCCTGGAATAAATTATTCTTCCCTATGACCATACTTTCCTTTTGAAATATTTCCTCTCTGTACTTTTAATCTTTAGACACTCTTCTCCCATTCCAAGCATTGGCATGCATTTCAGGGATGACCAGTGTTCCATTACATTGATTTCCCCAAACTTGATGCTCCTGAAATTAGACCTGGAAAGATCTTTGCTGCAGGTGACTGCTCTGGGTATTATAGAGCACTGAGTTGTCTACTTATCCTCTAGATGCCAGTAGCACACCTGATTTGCGACCATTGAAATTATTGCTAGGTATTGGTAATTGTGTAAAACTGAAATCTGAGGGATGACAGTGATTGGCTCAGGGATGGGGGTATAATGCTGTTGGTCCAATCAGAGTCAATTATTGGGATTACAAGGTAAGAGATGCAGTTTCCCTTGGGTTTGCTCAGTGAGTGGGTTGCAGGATTGGAATTACAAGGGATTTTTGATCACCATGTTGCAGTGCCTTTCTAAAACTTGGAAAGAAATTTACTCAAGAGATGGAGAAAGAGAAATAAAAAAAAAATAACTGTTCTTGGTAATATTGCAGAAAAGCTTGTCTCTACCTGCATCCAATGCAAGACCTCACTGGACTTTTCTGAGATCAAGAAGCAGTGTGCTTTTTAAACTCCTAAGTCAATTGAAACTGGATGCGAGGTGCTTGCAAACTCCAGTCTGCCAGTTTTGGAGCAGCAGGACTGGAAAGCCACACTGAGTATTCTGGGAGGCATGTGAAGACCAGTATTTCTGGACATTTTCAGGACAGAAATTCTTATTAAAATGTGAGAATCCAGGGTGGCAGCTCATGCCTGCATCTTCGGTTATGTGAGAGTCAGAGTCAGGAGAACTGAAAGCTTGAAGACGGCCTGGGAAACCTATTGAGATCTTGTCTCAAAATCAAAAGGACCAGGATGTAGCTCAGTACTAGCCGGGTTCAATTCTCAGTAACACACACATACACACAAACACACACACATACATACACACACATACACATGCACACATACCACGAAAGAAAAAATGCACAACGTTTTTAGACTCTTTCCCTTAAAACATAGATAACAATATAATTTTTTATACTTGGTTTCAGAGGATTCAGGGACAGCTTTCCAAAACTTTGAATATTCTAAATTTCAGGTATATGTTGAAGAGCTTGTGTTCTAAAACAGGTTCCGGTTGCCAGCACAGGGCCTGATAGGTTCAGACAAATTTCATTATCTCTCTAATATTTCTTCCCTAAAGTCTCAGAGCGAGAACACAAGTTCATTCCTCGCAGTCCCTAGAGTCTCCACTTCTGTGTCAAAGCCAGAAGGTGATCAGGGCGACACAGATCATTTGTTTCCCTTGTATAAATTAAAGAGAGACAGTCTTACGCGGGCCGATGATGGTTATTCCTTGCCACACTGAAACACCTGACACAGAACATGGGAGCTTCCCTGAGCATCCCTGGCCCTGCTGGCAGAGGGACCCCAATGCACAGCTCTGCACCCTGGGAAGAGCTCACACCAGAGTAAACACAGCTGCCTGCGAGCAACACATGATTGCCCTCCTTCAGGTCACCTTGAGCAATGACAACCGCTGGGAGATTTTGTATTTTTTTGCCTGCCTAAGAATTGGAGCATCAAATAAGAAGCCTCCTCAGCTTTCTACTTGCAGAAGAGCCCTGGGATTTATGAAGAGCTTGCAGTAACCTTCTGCTTCACCTTTGAAACAGGTCCTTTTCCCCGTGGCCTCCTGACTCCTGCAGACGTTCTTGCCTTTTTGTGTGTATATGTGAAAATAATTGTCAGTTGTTTCAGGGACAGGGTTTTATAAAATCAGCAATGATACCTTATAAATACTGCTGTTTTACCCTTTAATTCTGCTTACCAAATGACCAAAATACATTAATACAACAATGATAAGAAAAGATAAATAAATCCACACCTGTTCAGTGAGAAGAAAAAAATTCTTCCAATTAACTAAACTATGTCTACCATTTTTAAGCTAATAGCTTTGCTGGTACTATCTAGACATGAAAATGTAATTAAATAAAACAGACAAGTTGCTAATTTTTTCTGGATCAAGAACTAATTTCCAAACAAGAATATGTCTCAGAAATTCAACTCTTGGATATCCAAAATAATCAAATGTATGTAGAATTTATTCTTGAAATTTCTAGGTTTCTAAAAACTATGACACTACCTTTATCTACTGCTCTGTCAAATGTATATCTCATCACTGGAATTACTACTTTCATTCATTTTTATAAATTTTAAGGAGTAAATATATCATCACACAGGTTGTAGGGAATGTATGGAGAGTGGTTATTAAATGGTATTTTGGTCAAGGGATCCTGGAGCATCATAATTCTGTCACATGATAGCCTTCCTATCTCTTGTTGAGGATTCTAAGAGAAACATAATTGATAAAAATGGAAACAAAGTATCCTTTTGAGATTGTCTTGAGATCCTAGAAGGGGAATTTTTGGTTAGATTTGCCATAGCATTCGGTTTACAGTAAGGGTAAAGGGGGACACTCTTCTAATCACAAACTTACATCTCCAGTCTTTAGGCCCCTGCTTCCTAGTAGCACAAAACTAACGATCAGACAGGACAAAAAGTAGTTACCCTCTATGCTGCTCTTTCATACGGCGACCCTGTGTCCAGGGGAGTCATGCCCAACAAAGGCTTCTCAAAGCTCTGACAAAAGATTTCCCTTAATAAGATGATATTTTCTGCTGGCCTGTCTCCCCAGATCTCCCATTGCCTTTACCACAGTCCTTCACAAACAAGGAATATGAAACACAAGTGTTCCTTAAGATAAATGCATGTTTTAAAATATTTTAGATGATAGGTGAACATGCAGGAATAATCACTCATGCTATTTTTTAATAATGTCCTCTGGAAAGCTCTAGAAAACCAAAATGTTGTTTTGAAGTTCTATTCCTAAAATTTTATGTGATTAACAAGCATAGGAAAATTCAATTCAAACAAATGTTTAGAATATTAAAAACGAAGCCTACACATATACCTTGGAAATGAGTTTTATATATGGCACTGCCAACTAAGTTTGATAATGAATTATTATTACCAGATCTGAAGATCTTTAAAAAGTTTTATGACTAGTTTTCCTGGCTTCAAAGGTATATTAGGGATGTAGAAATAGGTCTATGCAACATAGCCATGACCAAAATGTGCTATTGAATTACATTTCTGCTTTATATACACACTCATGGAAATAAAATGTGATTATTAAACAGGCCAAGAGAAGATAAGAGAAGTGGAATAATTTTATTTTGGGGGAGTTCTTAGCCTTTTCTTCTGAACTTTTGACCTTCTCTGTAGTATTGAGCTATGACCTTTCTCCTTATGTTTTGTACTTGAAAAATAAAAACTCTGAAATTGTCAGTTTCAAGTTGTTTATGTTGATCTTTATATTTTCAAGTCTACTGGGGTTTTATGTTTTTTGAAGTTTTGGTATTGTAGTTTAATAAAGAATTCCAAGAGCCAAAAATCAGATGAAGAAGCTTTTCTTTGGAAAGAGAGTCATCTTGATTCCTGAGATATTTAAAAATTCCTGAGATTTTTTTTTAAAAAGGTATGTCTGTTTACACAAACTGCAGTTAGTCTATTGGGACAGAGTATTTTTGGCTGGTAGTATAACTGGTGGTATCATAAATACCTGACTTCCAAATGTACTACAAATCTATAGTAGTGAAAACAGCATGATACTGGCACAAAAGCAGATACAGAACAATGTAGCAGAATAGAAAACACAGAAATAAATCCATGTTTATGCAGCCAACATGTTTTTTTCTTTTTTTTTTTTTTGGTACCAGGGATTGAACTTACGACCTCATACTTGCCAGGCAGGTGCTTAAGTCGCTGAGCTAAATCCCCAGCCCAAGCCAACATATTTTTGACAAAGGGACCAAAACATAATGAGGGGAAAAGATCATTTGTTCAATAAATTGTTCTGGAAATACTCAAAGAGAGAAACTAGATCAATTCCCCTTGCTGTACACAAAAAAATCAACCCAAAATGAATCTAAGACCTAAATATAAAACCTGTAACTATAAAATCATTTCAAATAAACATGGAAAATACTTTAAAACATAGGCATAGACAACAATTTATTAGGACAGGAAACAAAGGTATAAATGGACTAATAGGATTGTATTGAATTAAGAAGATTCTGCATAGTGAAGGAAACAACAGGATTAACAGAGAACCCTCAGAATTGGAGAAAATACCTGTAAACTATTCAGAAGACAATGGGATGATATCCAGTATATCAAAAGAACTCTAACAGCTGAATGGAAAAATAATAAATAATCCAATTTAAGATGGCTGAAGAACTGAATATTTTTTCAAAAGAAGATATACAAATGGCCAACACGAATATTAAAAAAAACCTCAATCTCACTGATCATGAGAGAGAAGCAAATTAAAACCACAATCAGATATTATCTCACCTCAGTTAGAAGAACTATCATCAAAATGCCAAAATAAATAAATACATAAAAGTGGTGGTGAGAATGCAGAGAAAGGACGACTCATACACTGTTAGTGGAAATGTAACTTAGCACAGTCATGGAAATAGCATGGCAATTTCTCAGAAAACTAAACATATAACAACTACAGAATTCAGGAATTCCACTACTGGGTTAATAGTCAAAGGAGATAAAGTAATTATATACAAAGATGCTTGTGCTCCATACTCACTGTACTACTGCTAACAATAGCTAGCATCTGGAATCCATGCAGATGCCCATCAGCGAGTAAATGAATAAAGACAGTGTGAGATATGTGTGCATGTGTGAGTGCAGCAGAGTATTACTCAGTCACAAAACCAATGAACTTTTGTCTTTTCAGTAACAGCGATGCAACTGGAGGTCATCATGTTAAGCGAAGTGGGTCAGAGGTAGGAAGACAAATACCACATGTTTTCCTAAGTTTTGGAAACTAGTAAGTCAGGATTTGAGAAGAAAAGAATGGAACAGTGGTCGTTAGAGAACTGAAAGTGAAAAGGGAGAGGGAAGAGAAATACGTTTGATAAGGGACATCAAAATAAAGTTTGAGGCTGGAGGTTAATCTCAGTGGTGCAAGCGCCTGCCTGGCAAGTGTGAGGTCGTGAGTTCGATCCGCAGTACCAAAAATAAATAAATACATAAGTAAATAAAGTTAGAGTAGAAAAATTACTTCTGCTTTTTCTGTTGCAAAGTAGGATAAATTTTGGTGATGATGATCTATAATTTACTTCATAATCACTAGAAGAGAATGAAATTCCAACATACAAAAATGATTAATGTGCTGGGGATTTAGCTCAGTGGCTCAAGCACTTGCCTGGTAAGCAAATGAGTTTCATCCCAGTACCAAAAAGAAAAAAAAAAGATTGATGCTTGAAGAGAATGCTTATTGCCCTGATTTTATTATTACACCGTGTTTATGTGTGGAAAATTAGCATAATACACTCCATACATCTATGCAAATATTGTATCTTAATAAAAAGGATTTCCACACTGTATGTCAAAATAACATATTATTTAAGAGTAATGAGATATATTCAAATTATATAACATTTGTGAGATAATAAATAGTTTAGTCCCCCAGGAGACCTCACCAGTGGCCTTGTAAACACAGCATTTATTTTTAAATTCCCTGGCAGATTATTTTATTTGGCATATAGGAGGACTGAGGAGTTGAGGGAGGGGGATTGTTAAATGTAATACCAGAAAACAGCACAATATGATTATGAACAACTTGTTTTCTTCATACTAATAGGGTGAATTTACACAACCAGTTCTTTTAGACCAAAATTCTAGAGCAGAGAAGTCTGCAGTTTCATCTAGATGATGATCTTTGTCATCCTCAGTTATCATGGATGCACCCTGAAACAATTCATTTTTAGAAATTCTAACATGCTTTTTAGTCCCTAAATTCAATAGTGCTCCATGAAAAATATCTGCTTGTGGGCAACGGGTAAAATGCAAACAACTTACCTCTTTTGGAAATGCTAAAATGATCTTAATCAAAGAAATCTCTAAATCAACAAACAGGATGTCACAAATAAGCAAGCAACCATTGTCATTATCCCATTAGGCATAATGTATTTTCTTTCTTCTAATTTTCTAAAGAGGAATAAAGTACAATTTCTGGATGAAATCAATCCTGTGCATGAGATTTTGGAACTATTTTACAAATGCTTTAGGGATATAGTGTCCAACATGATAATCCATGTGCATTATATCGCCTGGCAGCAGAGCAGGGGTTAAGAGGATTTTCACTGGGACAAGGTCTTAGCTCAAACTCCATCTCCTTCAGCTCCTAGTTACGTGTAGATATCGGTTCAGGGAACACTAGGTGCTGTAATAAATCCCTAAAACACAATTATTTAATACAAGAGACCTCTGCTATTCTGTTATGAAATAACAAAACCATATACCCAATATGTTAGTATCTGTTCTCTAGATAGTGTTTTAATGGCCCTCTCTATCCATCCAGTTTGTGACATGTTTATTCTCAAAATGGTATGTTTGGCAGCTTTCTGTTACTAGGAAACAATTCCTCAGATAACTGATTTAAGAAATGCTGAATTTAACTATAATTTTGGAGGTTTTAGTTGCCCATTGCTTGGAGTCTGTAAGACCCTTCATGGTAGGGGTGTGTGGGACAGAAAAAAAATCTCACTTCATAGCTTGGAAACAAAAGAGGGAAGCAGGGACCAAGGATCCCACAGTTCCCTTCAAGAGCATCCCCCTTAACGATCTAAATATCTTGCACTAGGTCCAAGGTTGAAGCTTCCGCCATCTCCCATGAATGGCTACTCTGGATATCAAGCCTTTAACACTGGGCAGGGGTAGGGGGATTTAAAATCAAAATTATAGCACAAAGCTTCCACATTTCATAGCAGTAGGAGGAAGAAACATACAGAGCTGCATATGAGATAGGATTATGAATCACACCTACAAGTCAAACTTCATTCCTCTGAGCATGCATTGGCTAAAACTCAGTAACAAGGTCATAATCAGCATCAAAAGAAAGCTGGGAAATCTATTCCCAGTGTACTTCCAGAAAGAAGGTAAAATAGACTGAGTTATAATGTAGCCAGTCTTTATGATCTGTATGGTCTACGAAATAATATCTTTCTGCAAGGACTTTCCTCATAAATAAATGGAGTTTCAAATGTCTATGCCCATTGG
Source organism: Dolichotis patagonum (assembly GCA_004027295.1). Taxonomy (NCBI): domain Eukaryota; kingdom Metazoa; phylum Chordata; class Mammalia; order Rodentia; family Caviidae; genus Dolichotis; species Dolichotis patagonum. The sequence goes on from PVJX010008058.1 coordinate 58,242, forward strand.
GTTGTTATAGGGAGTTTGTTATAGTATCTTGCAAATAGCAGCAGTGACTATTATAACTAATAATTACATTTCATTGTAATTTCCTCTATGATGAGCAAAGTTTCATTAATCTCCCTTTTATTTGGAGGAAACTATTCAACATTAAATTCACATTCACAATTCAAAATGTATTATTAGAATGAATGACTTCTATCTCTACCCTAGCTGGATTCAAGAAAAGTAAGAAATCTTAAAATGATGGAGTGACAAAGGATATAGAATTTATGCATGTTCAAATAAAATGAAACATAAAGGAGAAGAACTTCAAAAATTGACTAAGTTATCATGCTCCTTTTTTTATGATTCTATGAATGAAGAAGGTATGAATAATTTTGTTGGAATTTTCCATCACCCACTTATGCTAAGCATTGTGAACATATTATTTAGAGACAATCATAATGCTTTTCTTAGAATTTCTTCCTCCACTACTTTATTTTTTAACTGATACATAAATCCAAAAATTCTGCACATTAATAAGTTACTATCTAATACTTTGCTATATGTAAATATTGTGGAATGGTCTAATCAGGACAAATATCACCTCTAAAATTCATCATTCATATATAAGTGAAAACTTTCAAAATTGTTTCTTCTAGCATTTTGAAGTTATTGTAGTTTCTATGAAATAGTATACTGGAACTTCTTTCTCCTCTCTAGCTGTAACTTCATACTCATCAATCAATCATTCTCCATTCCTCCCTGAGCCATACTCTCCCCAGGCTTTGGTGACCATATTTCTCAATATCTACTGTTTAACTGTTGGAACTTTCACATATGCATGAGATCATGTAAGTCTTTGTTGAGACAAAATATGCCCAAAGTGAAGCAAGGAAAGGTTTATTTATCTTACAGTTTTGAAGATTTCAGTCCATACTCAGCTGGCTCCAAGGCAGAGTAGTGTGGCTGAGGGACAGCTGTTCATGGCAGCTGCAAGTGACAAGAGTTAAAGAACAAAAGAGGAAGGGGCGCCTCTTTCCTTCCCTTATATTGTATGCTGGCTTCCCACCTTGGGCAGCTGCCAAACTCCCACCACCATTCCCAGTGCTAGACAACAAACCAATCACAAACACTAAAATGCAGCTGCCTCCATGACTGCATGAGGCTTTGGGGGAACGTTTAAACAAACCACAACAATGTGGAATTCGTCTTTCTATGCCTAGCTTACTTCCTGTAAAAGAATTTTCTTCACTTTCATCCATGTTTTTAAAAATCATAAGATTCCATCTTTTTATGACTGAATAGCATATTTCATTATGATCACATTTTCTTTACCTATTGATCCAATGAATGTCACTTAGGTTGTTTTTATTTCTTGGCTGTTATGAACAGTGTTATAAGATAGGTGGGAATACAGAAGTCTCTTTGACATACTGACTTCATTTCCATATATATATGATAGTGGGATCACATTGTAGTTGTATTTTCAATATATGGGGAAGCTTCAAGTTTTTTTACATAAGGACAGTAGTCATTTATATTCTCATCAACAATATGTAAGCATGCCTTTTCTCTACATCTTCACAAACAATTGTTATCTTTATTTCTTTTTATAATAGTTTTTATTACCCAGGTGAGGTGATTCTACCAGCCTATGGACACAATCACCATGGACTGGCCAGGTCAGACTTACATGTTATGCTTATGGTTTGCAATGTCACCAAGTAGTGTCACATCTTTACTTCAAAGACCAGAAAAATCAGCAAAACACTGGGTTAGGACCAGAATGGGATATGGTATTTTGAGCTTCCTATTGCTCAAAAAAGTGGACTCATATTCCAAGACCAATGCAACCAGCCACATTGATGACAGATGGCAGAGAACACGGACGGCATATATTTCCCTACCACTGGCATTGTCATCTGAAGGCAGAAGGACTGTGATATAAGCCATTAATAGCTGCCCAAAGCTATGAATTACCAATGCAAAAGTAAATTCCAGCAAAATATATTATACTTACTATCCTGTTTTCACCCAGGAAGTGCTATGTGAAACTTGGGGTACCACTGGATAAGGCAGTCCCTTGGCCACTGAGGCTAGTAGAAACCTGAATTATGCCTGTGTCTCACTTATAGGCCTGAAGTCTTGGACAGAGGGAAAATCACACCCGAAACCTACTCTAAGGCTCAAAATGATGGAGCCCAAAACCTGAGGATACCCTAGTAGTGCACAAGTTATGTCCAGATCAATTTAGAGACTCTATTTCTGATCTCTGGCTTTCATATACGGCCTTCAATTTCTGGGTGCTGAGTCTCTCCCTATGAGTCTCACACTCGGGTCTGAGAAAAAGGTCTATGTTGATTTTGTATCTAGCCTTCCAATAAGTAGAGACCTACTCTCTGCTCTGCTGACTGGGTTTGAGTGGGGGCATGCTGGTTGCAGTGAACAGCAATATATTTGTGTGCTCAGGCCATGGGTTTTGACTCGATGACAGGGCTCCTAGGGTTTCCTCCAGCTCTGTTTTCTCCACAGGAGGCCTTGTACTGGTGTTCAAGTATAAAGCTCAGATTTAATTTTTTTCTCTTCAGCAAGCAAGAGGCATCTCCAGGTTTTGCTGCTTGGAGTAGGGGGAGGAGTGATGCAGACAAGGCTTTTCTCTATCTTCTTAATGCATGTTTTCATTTTTTTATCCTAAGGGCAGACACCACGCTCTCTTACCTGACTGATGTAGCACTTGTGAAGGTGTTTGGTGCATGAAAAGCTGTGTTACATGCTGTGTCTGTGGGGTTAGGTCACAGGGGAGCTTACTCACATGCCATCTCACATCCTTAATAGCAAAATCGTATGGTGAGTGAAGGGGACAGGTATAGGAAGAGGGGGCAAAGGTGCAGTGTGGGAGTTTGTGTCTTCTGATTTGCTCTGAATTCTTAGTATACATGGAAGCTAGCTGAGTGTCAGGTGGGGTGAGGAAGCATTGAATGCTTGCAGGAAAAGGAGACAGTATAAAAGAGTAATTGAAGACAGGGAAAAAGGAAATGAACTAGATAACAACATTAATTTTGGTACTAGAGATTGGACTCACAGCCTCATGCTTGTCAGGTTGGTGCTGTGCCACTGACTAAAATCTCAGTTAGATAATGATTTAAATTTGAGTTCTTGCATCAGACTCACCTGGAGGTACAGCTAAGTCCCTTCACCCATTTCCCCAGAGCTTCTGATTCATGAAGTCTGGGCTGGGATTTCAGAATGTGCCTCCCTGTGCTTGATGCTGGTGATTTCCCTCAAAGATCATTAGTGTGCTCACGTTGCCCAGTCACCCCTGGCTGCACAGGAACTAGCACACAACAGTCAGCATCTGAGTTTAAGCTGCATTGAATGCTATGAGTTACAAGAAGACCAGAGGCTGATGATGGGTAAAATGGAGTAAGTGGACTGAGGGGTCCTGGAATTGAATATGTGCTTTCCTCCAGGCTGGGCTGCTTGGAGTTTGGGGTGGGGTAACAAAGGCAATCTCTCCTTGATTTCATTAGCTCTTGTGTAGGTAGTTTGTTCAGCAAACAGCCATTAAACTTGGTGTCTATTATGGTTTGTGACTGGATCCCTGCCCAAAACTGCATGTTGGTAGGGAAGGGCACTTTTCCGAGATAACCAAATCCAGAATTTGTGATTGATTCATGGTCCAATGCGGGTTAGGGTTAGGGTTAGGGTTAGGGTTAGGGTTAGGGTTAGGGTTAGGGTTAGGGTTAGGGTTAGGGCAACAAGAAAAGTAACCAAGACAGTGTGTCTATGGAAACAATTACCAGAGGCTCCAGTAGACACCTTGCTTCAGGAATCCTCCAGCAGCTCCCCCACTTCATTTTTCTTTCCCCATGGTGCTGTGGATGGAACAAAGGCCTTGTATATTCTAAACAAACTTCAGGATGTAGATTTCTGTCCTCGAAGAAGAGAACTGACCACTCATTTTTTTCTGATTTGTAAGCCAGCTTCACCAGCCACCTTTGAAACTCTCAACTTACATTAAAACTTGATTTTGGGAGACTGTTCTTGACTATTTATTCCAAGATTTAACATACATTTAGACAATCTGAAGAGCTTAATTAAACTGGGTTTGACTTACCAGTCATTTTGAAAAAAATATCTAGCATTTAAAGTTCCTTGAGGTAAGCAATTAGGAAAATCAAATTTTATTTCTTAACCAAAGGAAAGGAGGCAGTTGTATTTTCTTTACGGGGTGCTTTCTTTTGGCTTACATCACCAGAGTGTCCATTTTAGATTTCATATTATGAATGATTTGCACTGAGTATTGGGGCAGAATTTTTGGTAAGGCTGACGTATTCAGGACCAAGCTAGTACTTGAGCAGTTAACTATAACTATGACAATCAAGGAAGATTTGGTTACCCTAATAAATGAAGAACAGAAAACCCTAGAAGTAAGATCACTTTAGTATACTCAAAAGAATAGGTTATTTCTGTATGCAATTTTATTCTATTTGATATTTATTTAAGCACAAACTCATTTCTTCCACTGGCCAGCTTCTTGTCCGTAAACAGATCTTGAGTCTCTAAGAGTGAACCGCTTGTTCTTTTATATGAACTTCCATTCTGCCCAGCGATTATTGTAGTGATTATTGAATGAGGAATCTGTTTTGGTTACTAGCCTTTATGTTCCTTAATTTGAAAGCATAGGTTAGCTTGTCACTGTGTTCTTTTGGCATCTTGTAAAGTGCTAAATATGCACATAGTAAATCTTTAATAATTTTGTTGCATGAATAAATAACAAAAGAATGAACTGGGTCCCACCATTTCTGGATCTCAATTTCTTTACCTTACTGAGGTCACCCTATATATAAGACCTATTTTTGCCTTTTTAAATCTAGCTTATTTAAATCAAATGAACTTTGTGGAGATCTCTCTAATGGTGACAGATAAATCGGTCTGAAACACCAAGAATTATTTAATGGCATGGTGATTATTTGATTTGAAGAAAAAGTAATTCACACCTCTTTCCCTTACTTTAAAAATATTTTTGTCCCTTTATGTGATAAATTTCTCATTTCTCAAAATCTATTCCTTGTCCCAGTCATTCAGAGCCTAAGTAAATCATGTTTATAAAAATATATGTAATATAAAGAAGAGCAGTGCTGTGTAAATGGAAAACCCTATTATCTCTACTCACCTGAAGAAGTTTTACATCTGAAAACATCAGTTTTAAAATTAAATTATGCTCCATTTAAGATTTCTAACTCATGAATAAAACAGTGTTTAGATCAGCAGGTTTTCCACTAATACCACACTTGTGTACAAGATGCTTCCATGCCTTGCTGTCTAAATAACCCTGTACTGGGATGCAAGGTTAATTACCAGTTGTTCTAACGATTTGTTGTTATTGATTCAAACGTTCCATCTGTTTCCATCACATTTGGATTTTTTTATGCTACAGATATTTCCATTAATAAAGAAAATACATTTCTCCTATCAAACGACACTTTCTAAACATCTAAGGAAGGAATGGGGGAAAAAACACTTTAGAAAAATGCTCTAAATAGCAAATTTTCTGTGGTTTGAGAATCATCACCATTTTAGGTGGGGTGAAAATGACGAGATTAATCCTATATTCCAGTACTTTACATTCTAATTCTTAAAACAAGATCCTGTATATTCTAATTGTAACTTTGCATCTGTGGAAAATGGAAAAAATGGAAGTTAAGTCATTCTCTAGGAATACTAATGAAATCAAAGCCAAAGGTGGGATTATAACATAGGTTTGTTAAGTCTTTATTTTGTATCTGTTCACACATACACACATATATAGACACGGAGACTTCTGTAAACTGGTAAAGATAATGAATTTTTATATATAAATAAATACATATATATTTACTATCAAAATCTATAAACTTAGAATTATAGTTTTGAGGAAATCCTTCATAAGCAAAATTAGGTTTCCTTTTTGTTACATCTACCTAAACATGTAGATTAAATAAAATTTACCTTCTCAGGTTCATAAACTATTTTAAAAATCATGGTACAGTATTAACTGCTCACCTGTGGGGCAAACAGTCCTGCACTGGGGAATGTCTGCATTAGAAGACACAATTAATTTTACCCCCATCATACTTACTGCAGGGAGAGATTTCAAAATAGCTCTATTCAGAGTCATTGTCTTCATTCCGATGCCTCTATTAACTTAAAGTCTTAGAGCAAAGCATTGGACCCAGGCTTATACAGCCTCATGATACATTGGGTGAAACAGCCAGCCTTATTTACCATTTTACAATTATGCTTTTTTATCCACATGACAATAGGGCTTATTTTGTGGCAATTGTATCTTACATCACTTTTGCTGCAAACCATTGTGTCCTCAATTAACTTTAGTGGCTACTGCACACCCCCTGTCTACACAAATCTTTTGTGAATAAAAATAAAGAGGATTAGCCAGGAAAACAAACTATTTGGGCATAGAGAGTCCACTTCTCTCAGTAAGTTAACCAATAATGGTTTTATTTTCAACACAAACTGAAGCACTGTTTTGTAGTCACCTGCTGACTTCTCTATGACAATGTAGAGAAACAAACACTAAATCAGGAAGTCTGTGCACTTTTCTTTTTTTCTTGGCTATACAAAGACAGATGGTCCTGATACCAGTTACCTGAACTGAAGCCCTTCTCCTCTCAGCCCAGTTTCTCCCTTTCTTTGCTCCCTATCTGTAGGCCTTTGACTTTTTTTTGCACAGTTTTTAAATACAAGGTGACTTTTAATACCATAAGTCTCAATATAATGCACAAACACAAAATTAGCATGAATACATAGTATAAGTTCTTGACCAAGTACTTTGGGCTACAAGTGAAAAAATATTTTCATTATATTAATATTTCATTGTATATTAAGACAGCACTGAGAAAGAAGCAGGAGTGAATCACAGGACACCTCATCTGTCCAGTCTCAAAAGGAAAGGAATAAACAAACACCAGATTTCCAGCTTGTTAGAGCCCATCTTTTCCTTCTGTCTGTTTCTTCTGAATCCTTCTTCTCTTGGTTGTTTAACTCATTGCTGAGACAAAATATCCAACACCCAAAAATTAAAGAGGGGAAGGTTTATTTAGCTCACAGTTTGTAGAGGTTTCAGTCCATAATCAGCTGGCTCCAAGGCACGGTGTTGTGGCTGAGGGACAACAGTTCATGGTGCAGAATACAGCAAAAGCAACACGAGAAAAGGGGAGGAGCAAGATGCTTTTCCTTCCTTATATTGTATGCAGATTACCTGCCCTAGGGCAGATGTAGCACTCACACTACCAATCCTAGCACTAGACAGTGAATCAATTACAAACTCTAGATTCAGCTGCCTCTAAAATGCTGTACCCCATGACTGCTTGAGGCTTTGTGGGATACCCAGACACAAACCATAACACTTCTTATCTTTCTTGCCTACTTCTCTCCTTTGAGTTTTTATTCTTTCCTCTTGGCAGATTGTTTTTCTCTGTTTCCTCTTCTCTACAATTCCCCAGTGTATATCTCTTCAATTAAAAAAAAAAAGATTAGCATCCCAATTGCAAATTTCAGATTCTTGGAATTTATCCACTTGGGTCAAATACCTGTTGGTTCAATAACTTGCCTGGGTGAAAGTATTCGTTTATTTATGTGAGATGATGAAAATATGTTGTGCATGTTTAAATCTAAAGTGTATTACACTAAAAGTCACACTGCCACTAATCCTCCTCAAAATACTCCCACCTGCTTTGGACATAGTTATCCCACCATTATGGCCACCTTCTGAAGAGTTGTGAATGTCCTCTTCCATGTCTTTTAGAGAGGTGATGAAAAAGATGGTAAAAATGGAAGCCAAGTGCCATTCAACACTCAAGAGGCTCATAAAACTATGATGCCGTGTCCTCATCCTGACTCATGGTTCCAGAGCTCAGCAACTTTGGTCTTTCTCCAAAATGAAACTGACCCAGAAAGATAGATATTTTGAATCCATTCAGGATATCAAAGCAGCACTGACAGGACAAACATAGACACGGGAGGAGACTTACAGACTGTTTTAGAACTTGGGAGCAATGATGGGGTGTGTTTAAATTGGTGCACTGTAATGAATACTAATGGTAGTCTGTCTCTGTAATACTGTCCTTCCAAACTTAAACATATGCCCTGTATTATGTTCATACTGTGTATCTATTTTTATTAGTTTCTATTACCTTTATAAAATACTGGGTTTCAATGCTTAGTTACTTTCTCATCACTGAGACATAAAACCCAATACACATAATCTGTAAAGAGAAACAGTTCACAGAGGTATCAGTCCATAGTTGGCTGGGTCCAAGACAGGGCTGCATGCCAGAGAAGCATGGCAGGGGAGGCTTGCTCATGCATGGTGATGGTAGGTAGAGAAGGTTTAAGGGAGGAGGGACAGAAATAGACCCCCTCCAAACCATAACCCCAGTGACCACTTCCTGAGATCATTGTTCCCCTCCCAACATCATATTTAGTTAGAAATTCATCAATGGACTAATACACTGATGAGTATCATTTCCCTATGATTCAATCACCCACCAAATGCCTTGCCTATGAGCACATGATACCTACACACTATTTTAGACAGGGTCTCACTATATAGTTTAGCCTGGGCTTGAACCCAGTGACCTTCCTGCCTCAGCCTCTTGAGTGCTGAATTATCATCATGCCAGGCAAGACATCTAGATATAAATCATGACAAACTCAGTGTTATTGTACATGCATCTGATGTAATTTGGTCCCATCCATCCCCTCGTTACCCACCCTTATAGTTCCTGGTCCAGCTTCCATTCTCTCTGCACCCCCACAAAAGCAGAGAACATCATTTTTATGGATTGTGCTGTGGACCAAGAGGACACTTCACATGGTGTCTATGACTCTGTTCTCCTTTTCGAAAGAAACGTCAGATGCACATTTCTTCCTGAAAAGATTTTTTCTGTATTTATTACCTCAGGGAGAATCTGAAGAGGATATCTCCTGCGAAGCAATGCCAAACCTATTTATATTTCAAAAGCAAATGAAGACACCATAGCTAATCTCTGCATATTAGGTGACACCCAAAGAATAAATCAATTTGATTAAGACAAAGCTATCCAGACTGTCTTCTATACAAGTTGAGCAGCCTGTACTCTCTTTGCTTTTTGGACTGGTATGCCTATGCCACAAAAGACAGCCAGGACAACTTTAAGTCAGTATCAGCTTTTCTCTGACACACACATAAGTGTAGTGCACACTCACATGCACAAATACATTTTTCAAAGAATGTACCTTAATTTTTTAAAAAACAGCTGACATACTATCTCTTAGCAATGGACAATCCTTCCTTCCTTCCTTCCTTCCTTCCTTCCTTCCTTCCCTCCCTCCCTCCCGCCCTCCCTTCCTTCCTTCCTTCCCTCCCTCCCTGATTCCCTCCCTCTCTCTCTCCCTCCTTCTTTCCTTCCTTCCTTCCCTC